>PVJX010004927.1:0-24136 GCA_004027295.1 Dolichotis patagonum
TTCAGAAAGCCCTGGAATTCTTTCACTAAATGCATGGCTTTATACTATTGTGTTATATTTGATATTATTGTAATTGAAACTATGCTCAACTATAGCAGAGTTAGAGATATGGCGTTAGATAATGTTGATGTCCAGTTGACTTAATGTAAAGTACTGTGTTGCCTATGTTGTCCTCTTCTGATCTGCTCTGTACTACCCCTTTTGTTTTATTCTCTTTTAAATAAAAAAAAAAGAAAAAAAAAAAAGAAATCGCCACTTGATACGTTACATACTCTCATCATTGGAAATAGTTGTTCAAGTTACAAAATTAAAGCAAAGTACACATTCAAACAATGTGACTGTTAACAGTTCTGCTTAACCATCTAACAAAAACAGTAGTATAGTCATCTATCTTACACACTTAAACATACATGCAGTTATATCCTTTAGAGCACTTTCTTTTGCTCTATTTTTTACAGTAGCAATTACACATTTTGGGTTTTATTACTCCTACATTTCTTATTACTTTTTACACTAGAGAAACAGTGTGATATTTATAAATATGATTCTTATTTATTTCACTAATGAGGATGGTCTCAAGTTGACTCCATTTCCCTATGAAGGCCTCCAGATCATCCTTTTTATAGCTGAGTAGTATTCCATTGTGTAAAAATACCACATCTTTTTCATCCTCTCTGCAGTTGATGGGCATCTTGGTTGTTTCCAAGATTTAGCTATCACAAATTGGGCTGCTATAAACATAAGCGCACGTATATCACTGTGATATGAACTTTTCAGTTCTTCTGGGAAAATACCCAGAAGGGGAATAGCTGGGTTGAATGTAGCTTCCAATCCTAGTCTTCTGAGAATTCTCCATATTGATTTCCATAGTGGTTGCACCAGTCTGCACTCCCACCAACAGTGGAGCAATGTTCCTTTTTCCCTGCAGCCTTGCTAACATTTGTCATCAGTTGATTTCTTGATGGCAGCTATTTTTTCCAGTGTGAGATGATATCTCAATGTTGTTTTAATTTGCATTTCTCGAATAACCAGTGATGGTGAACATTTCTTCATGTATTTGTTTGCCATTTGTATATCTTCATCTGAGAACTGTGTGTTCATCTCAGCTGCCCATTTTTGGAGAGGGCCTTTGAATTTGGGGGGGGTTGATGTTTTTCAATTCTTTATATGTTCTTGATATAAGTCCTTTGTCTGAAGGGTTGCTGGTTAAAATTCTTTACCATTCTGTGGGTTTTCTTTTCACTCTGTTGGTGACTTCTTTTGAAGTGCAGAAACTTTTCAATAATATGAGATCCCAGTTGTTGATTCTCTGAAGTGTTTCCCGTGCAGTTTGTGTTTTGTTCATGAAATCTCTGCCTACCCCTATATCTCCAAGATTTCTACCTACCTTATCTTCTAGTAGATTTAGTGTTTCTGTTTTAATGTTTAGGTCTTTGATCCATTTAGACTTTAATTTTGCACAGAAAGTTTTTACCACATTCCACTGGACAGAACTTAGTCACACGAGCTCATCTAACTAAAAAGGAGTCTGGGAAATGTAGTCTAGCTCATGCCCAGGAGAAAAAGGAGTGGGGCTAGTAAACAAAAGAATACCACGGGTCCCTAGCATTTATGTTGTTGTGAGGGAGGATCTGCTTCCCCTGGGACTTTGAACAGCTCAGAAACAGGAATCAATTTCCTATTTGCTTTTCTGATCCACTAACTCCAGTCTGCTAACCCTGGATGAGTGGTTCAAAAAGTGGCAACTCAGAGGTGGAGCTCAAATCACAGCGGAGCATACTCCCAACAAGATTCCAGATATCTGGCATGAAAAATAAGATTAGCGGCATGCAAAGGCCAGTAGATAGGGTCCTTACCACCATACCTTATCCAGGGGTCTTAGGGAAGGGATGAGGAGAAATCTTAGAAAAACCTTAAGCCAAGAAAGTAGCCTCTGGGGGAACAGGGAGAGCTCTGGGAAGAGTACTAATTTAGACTTCAATTTAGAGTTTGTAAAGACTGTCTCACTTGCCAATGGATTAACTCTGATCACAAAAGATCAGACTCCAGTATACTAACTTTGCAAATATGATAATAGAAAGGTTGCCCCTCAAGTCATCCAGCCAAGTGTCCTTGCTGAGAAACTACATGAACCTACCAGACTTGTTTTGTGCTGTCCATCTATAAGCACGAAATAGAACGTCCCTGTGGGAACTTCTGGGGACCTGGAAAGCCCATACATTTTTCTAGAAGAACTGTGGGCTTTCTCTTGCTGTACATAAATAGGTGACCACATATGCCTGATGAAGAATTATATCATGCATATGTGTTTTGAGTGATCTGTCTCTTTCAAAATATTTTTTCAAAATACTTTTAGTCACTGTGCATGTTTAAAACTCAAGATAGTTCACAGAAACAATATGAAAATTTGACTTTTTCCAGTACTGGAAATTGAACCCAGAAGTGCTCTATCATTGTACTATATCCCTAGCTCATTTTATTTTTTTATTTTTGAGACAGTCTAACTAAACTGGCCAGGATAGCCTATAACTTGCCACACCCCTACCTCAGCCTCCCAAAGAGCTGGGATTACAGATATGTGCTACTATATCCAGCCTGGCTCTTCTTTTTAAGAAGTCTCCCATGGGCCTGATTCCCATAGATGATAGTCAGCCAAGCTGAGTTGTTATTGTCCCCAAAGACAGGGACATGTGTCCTCCAGATCCCACAATGCCCACCTTCTTATTTTTTGTCTTTTCTTTTTTATGGCATATTAAAAATAATTCCTTCACCTTTACAAGCATTTGTGTTTTCAGTCCCCGTCCTATGTGTTTACGGGCCATTGATCACTTACTCTCTCAATCACTCATTCATACAGTCAGCAGGCTCTTGTTGAATGACTATTCTAGACCAGGTTTGTGCTAGACAGTAGGATGAAAGTAAGACATGGACCTTCTTTCAGAGAGCTCACAATCAGGAGAGAAGGACAAATACAGAATTGTATCATTGTAAATGTGAGATGTTCTGTCCTGAGTGCTTTGGAATCCAGATTTTTAAGTTTGTAGAGATATCGTTGTACTGACCATATCCCCTTGCATGCAGAGTGGAATTATTGAAGAGTAAATGTCCCCACATACAGCTTTCAGTCAGTACCTGACCAGAAGTGGTAGACAAATACCCCCAGCTCCCTCACCTTGTAGGAGGAATGACCATGACCTTCAGCCCACTAGAAGATTCCCAGCTGCCAATACAATGAGCTGCTCAGTAAAGTGCCCTGTTCACTCCCACCATCCCACTTCTCCACTGCCCTACCACTGCATCCTCAGACTGCTCCAAGCAAACCACTTACATTCATATGCTTTTCTTAGGGTTTGCCTGAGAGAGAGCTCGATCTGAGATATGTGCCAATAAATGTGTGGGATGCACAGTCTTTGCAGCCTTTTAGTATCCATTTAATTGAAATGGAAATTCACTGTCCATTAGCCTGGAATGGGTCAGGAGGCAAGTCCAAACAAATCATTAGGTTTCCTTTAAAATAATCATAATAATCAGGCTAATGAAAATGCTATCTGAGAAAGTGCAGGGTGGGAGGGTATTTCAGCACTTAAGACTGCTGATTGTGGTCTCTTTGTGGTCTTGCTGCGTATTAAGTCAGTTTATTCAGCCCCATTGCAGAGAAGTGAGGTTGACCTTACAATGACCTTTCTTTCCAAGAAGCCCTACACTGCTACTTTAGAAATAAACAAGGTCTGTGAAAATCACAGAATGAAGATTCTGGAGTAGCTGACGGTGTCTAATCAACTCCTCCGGACAGGCTTGGAGAGAAACCATGTCACCTCTACAACAGCTGGGAACAACAAGGATTCACAGAAACTGGGTGACTTGTCCAAGTTCACATGGTTCTAATCCTTCTAACTCTACACCCATCCTGCTGGCTTCTCCCAGGACTCTGTGTGCATGCATGCATGTGCAAGTGTGTGTTTGCATGTTCCTGTGTTGGTAGATAGGGAAGGGGAAGGAAGAGAAGAGCGATAAGACCTAACCTTAGGTCTCAGAAATACACTGAAAAAACAAAATCTCTTTGGATAACCTCGTAGTGTAATCCCATTAAGTGGTCACAGACAAGTGAGGCCAAAAACACAGCATCCTTGTCCCAGGCTAATGTCATGACCAGGTAGAAACATAGGCACAGGATCAGGCATGTAAGGTTGACTCAAGCAGAGTCTTCTCTTTCCTTCTCACCCTTTCCCAAGTCTAGAAAATAGATGGGCCTTTGGTCTGGGTTTTTATTGCTAACATCTGCCTTCTGTAATCCCACACTGCCTGCTTCTATCAAAAAACCATACGAATAATTCTAACTCATCAATGCTTAAACTCAGGGCCAATTTGCCCAATACACTGTCTATTTATTTTCCAGGCTACAATTTTTATGATGCATATTCCTGAGGCAGTTAATTTGCTCTTGAATACTTTTCTTTGTGTATTGGTTACCCATTTCATTAGTTTCAATATTGAGACTGGAACATGTCGGGGATTTTTCATGAAGTGAAAGAAGGTTTCTAATAAGCCCATCATCGCTGGCTTTATGGTGCCATTTGATGAGTGACTAGTGTATTCATTTGGCAGCTGCATTCCTTAATCAGGTATTCACTGTGTAACAGCTTATATAAATACAGAGAAATACAGAATTTAAGGAGCCGAGTGCAATCATGTTCCACAGGGACTGGAGAATAGTTTGTTCAACACTGGTTTTCAGGCAAAGATTTCTCTTTGCCACGTGTAGGATTCTGTATTTAAGAATAGAGCACCCCACATCACTCATGGCCATCTCCCAGGAGTACCCCTCCTTCACCTGAGGGTCAGATCCTGGGGAGGGAGCTTTTCTTCTCTTCCACATTAAACCAGCTCCCCCAAGTGGGTCTCTTTGGCCAATGATACTAAACCTAGTTCTTAAACACAAACTGTACCCTAATGATCAAAACAAAAAACAAAGCTCTCAATTTCTCGTTTTCTCAGGTACCTACACATAAAAATGATAGATTCTGCCAGCTTGGGGCTTAGCTATCTCTAACATGACATCCGCCCAACTTGGTACCCAGCCCAGAGAAGCAACTTATCTCTCCAAGAGTAACTTCTATGTTCTCCTTCTAGTTCCAGAAATAAACTTCTTACTCCCTTTTTTGCGCATGTGCCGAGCCCTCTCCAATTCCAGGACTCCACAAAGCACTTTACCCCCAGCCCCTAGTAAACCTTCCTGTTTCCTGTTTTACACACTCAAATGCTCCTTCAAATTAGCTGTTGATAAGTCATTTTGCCCACTTCTCAAACTCCTCCCCCAGCCAGTACTGATAAAAGTACTTCTACTTCTTTGTGCTTTGCTTGCATCTCTTCTGCACCCTCCTGTGCCCACAATAAAGGCCTATTTTCTCCCTTCTTTGCCTCTCTGTCATGCCAAAATCTTATCAAAAAACACACACAACTTTTCAGAAGTTTGCTGGTTCTGTCGTGTGGCTTATGTCTATCTGTCACACCTAAGAAATAAGAAGTTCTTGAATAATGATGGCTTCTTAGTCTTTTGAACCAAGTCAAAGGTAGGCATCACTTTAATAAACAGTCAAATTTGTGTCACTACTTGCTGTAAAATGCTTCTGTAACCAGACACAATATTTTAAAATTTTATCACAAACTCCCTTACAGGGCAGATATCACAAAGATTCACCAGCTATGGAAACTACAGAGTTGAGTATATCAGGAAATCTGTTTGAGTCTATCAGGAAATCAGTTTTCTAGGTAAATTCAACTCTCACCCTCATGTTCCCCTTCATACCAAATTGTTCAAGTCATAACCCATTATACTTCCTTTTCCATACCGAATCAACTACCAAATCCTATTAATTCTAACATATAACTACCTGTGATACTGTGTCCTCTACCCTAGCCTTCATTCTGCCTGAGTGATACACACATAGCCTGCTAATTGGTTTTCCACATCCTAATCTTACCTTTCACTATAATAGACTGTTTTGTACACAAGCTAGGGAAATGTTTTAATTGCACCAGTCAGATTTTGTTAGCCCACCCCTAAAATCCCTCATGGGTTTTCAGCTGACCTTAGAACACAATTGATAACCTTTGGTTTCCAAAGCCCTCTACACGGTGGTTGCTGCTGGTCACTCCTGTCCCCTTCACACACAATGCTTCCCCTTGCTACAGCCAAACTTAATGCCACATCATCCTCTTTCTGGGTTGCTCCTCCCCTATTTTATTCCCCTGCACCTGACCAACTTTTACTCAAGGTCACACCTCCCATATAGTGGACAGTGGGGTGAGTTGTAAGCACCAAAGCCACAACTGAACCCCTCAAGATTTTAGCATAGAGCTCCTGGCATGGGTGGCTCCACTAAGTGACTCTTGGATAAATGTTGTAGCTTTCAGAAGATTAATTAGAGGTACAGGAGGGGAGATAGAGCCAGTGACAGCCAACACGTCTCCCAGTAGTCAGTCAGATCTATAATGTGTCCTTCTGCACTCACTGTTGAGCAACAAATGGTGAAACTCATTGCAAATAGACTAAAATAGTCCAAAGGCCAGAGCGCCTCTATACATCCCCACCCCTGGCCAGAACAAACCTAAGAAAAAGGATCAGATTATTAGGAAAGGCCTGTGTAGAGGCCAGCTCATGCTCTCACAACTGATTCACTTCAGACATCATTTTAAGGAGTCAACTATATAAGTTTCCATTGAAAATTGGACAGAAATAGGAAAGTCAGTTAAAACAATCAACCTCTGTTTTGTTTTGTTTTTTTTCTCAGCTGGATGCAAATTATTATCCTTAGGCCTGGAACCAAGACAATTCCCTTAAAGACACTAAGTGTGGGTGTCAGGAGCTTGAAGACCAGTGGGTGAGTGGTTGAGTGGGCGAGTGTGTGTATGTGTATCTGTGCGCGCGCTTGTCTGTGTGTCAGTTGCTTCTGTTGATAAGGAAAGTGCAATCCAGCCAGTTAGTCAAGGCAGGACCAGTGTCTGATTGTTGTTATATCCCCTGCCTAGAGGAATGACTGACACATTCAAATGCAGCATTAATCAATCAAGGGGCTGTCCCCATCCAGTTACTTTCAAGCTTCAAGTGAAAACTCCCAGGTGTGCTGACAGAACAGTGGCCTTCCCTCTTCCTGCTCAGGTCACCCAAAGCAGTCTGAAACAATGCCTCCACTCTCCCAACATCAAGGGAAGAAAAAGTGTAAAGAAAAGTGAATGGCAAAGAAGCAATTGAGCAGATGGAGAAAACCTATCCCAGCTGCTGGCACCAGTGAACAAGGAAAGACAATCTCAATTTGGAAAAGGAAATGTTTGCAAGGACTTGGCCAGGATTATAATGAAAGGAGGAAAGTTATTAAATGTTGTGGAAATAACACCAATCTTTTTCTCATATTTCGAATAGCCTGAACCTCTCATTTCGAATAGCCTGAACCTCTCATTATAGTCACAAATGTCAACAAGTCCCGAATCAGTGAAAGGAAAGCCAAGATCTCTAGTATGTCGGGAGCTATGAGAGCCAAGCATGGTCAAGAGGACAAGATGGACTTATGTGTGGATGGTCTCATCCATAAGGAAGAGTCCAGACAACACCAGGACTAGATTCCAGACAACAAGAGATAAGACCTCAGGCAATCAGCACCACTAGATGTCCTTGCTTAAAGCAGCAGAGGGGTAAGAATCAAGAGACAGGCAGAGTAAGAAACCAACAGCCTGTCACCTCTCACAAGACCTCCCTGGCTTCTTCTCCAGAAGTGCCCCTCCAAAATACCCACCAGTTAGCTCTATTTATGACATAATACACCTTTCCCAGCCAACTCTTTACTGGTGGAAACCACACATCACTGGATGTACAAAGTGGAATAGAAAACGAAGAACTTACCATGCCTGTAGGCTGTTCAAGGGGAAATGAGATTACTGTGAAACCAAAAGAGAGACCAGAGTTTTTCTGTGCAACAGTACATCACCTGGTGCTTTGTACAAAGACAGCATCTTGGACTCCACCCAGACCTTCTGAATCAGAGTCAGCATGTTAGCAAAATCATAGGTGGTTTGTTTGCTCATTATCACCTGAGAACTAGATAGGTGAGCCTGAATCTCTGAAACTCTAAACTCAAACCTCTTTCAACTCCCACATTTCCATTGTGCTTTGAAAGTAACACAGTACTCTGATATGTTTATTTTTTATGCCTGACTAGACTCGAGACAAAAAGAAAGAGGGGAGGAATGTTGTAAAGGAAACTGGAACTCGTCAACAGCACCTACTTGAAGCCAAACATACTGGAAGCTGTCACATAAATTCTCTTATGACATCACCAAAGCAAACACTGAAGTTAAAAGAATAATAGGCACCGTTTTCAGACGAGTTGAGATTGACAATCATTGAGTCGCTTCACCAACATCCACTTGTTAAGATTTATTTAACTGGAGCAAGAAAGCAACACACTCTTCTTCCTGGTAAGTGGCCGTGGCATGAGCCAGTGGCGGGTGAGCCAGGAAGAAAACCAGTCAGCGTCTCCAATGAGCCACGTGGGCTGAGAATCAAACATCCCATACCCTCCCTCCCTCCACCCCAGTTAGCAACTGGGGGCCAGAGGTCTGAGCATCTCTTGGGAGGATGACCGTATGGCAATATAGCAAATATGGGGGATTTCCTTCCATCTTCTCTTTGAAGGCAAATATGGTTTTCACTGTTTTGCTTTGTTCTGATTGCTTTGCTCTATTCAATATTCTTTTTTGACAGGTTTTATAATGTTCTGGTTTTGGTTTGATTTTGCTATATCTGATGGAATGGACAACTATTGTGAAGATAATGAGATATACTATGGAACCTATTACTGTTATCCCGGTAGCCTGCTCTGAAGTTCTGTACCAATTTCACTGCATTGTCTCGGTTGACTTTGTTCTATCTTGTTCTGTTGTATTTTACTACCTTCAAAATAAAAAAATTATTTAACTGCAAAAAACAGAGAGCTAATGTCAATTCAAGGCAAAAGGGGTGAATGTAAAAAAAAAAATACTAGGTGCCCCACAATCCTAGGATATATTGGAAACACAAGAACAAGCATTATGAAACTCAAGAGTAAGCAGCAGTTGAGTTCTGGAATCCACCTCTGTTTCTTGGGACTCTAGCTTGCCCCTGAGATGGAGATTCATACAAGTGACTCTGTGCAGTCTCTCAGCACATAAAGGGTATGCAGAAGGACAAGGAAGAAGAAAGAGCCAGGATATCATCTCAGATGCATACCAGCCTCATCCTGATCCTCCAGGAGCTCAAATATTGAATGGCACCACAGAGTTGGCCCCCTGTGTACTCTGTTTCATTCAGTCACAGGCAGCTGGCTGCTGAGCAAAGAGAAAGTAAGGATTTCTCAGGAGAAGGGACAACGCTAAGGTACAGCCTACGCTCAGAAATGCTTGAGGAATAGGGGCACCAACACTCAGTGTGCACAAGCACCCAAGTGTGTGTGTGTGGGTGTGTGTGGGTGTGCATGTGGGTGTATGTGTGTGTGTGTGTGTGTGTGTTCCTCTCTTGGGTATGTGATAATTCCGTATCTTTCTGTAAGCTTTTCCACTCCCCACCCCCAAAAGTAACCTTCCTTTGTCCGCACTTGTCCTCTTTTGTTTTGTAACTCTGCTTTGTTGGTGCCCCCAAAATAACCAGTTCCACCCAAAGGTGCCTCTCGGGGAGGTTACAGATTCCCCAGTCTCACTGTTCAAGCCTCTTGGCCAAATTCCTGAGTGAGAAGTTTGATTGGTCAAACATTATGGTTCCCAGCCAATACATAAAGCACCCTCGGATTACACGGCCATCCCAGTCAATCAACGGAAGCCTCAAGTGACACAATGGGATATGACAAATAATGTGGGGGAAAGTGAGTCTTCCTTTTTCTTAGAAAAATTATAGCTGGAACAAGCAGAAATGAAAATTTCTATTGTGCTCAATAGTTGAAACTTCAGGTTCACATTTCTGACTCCATAGTTACGTTCTTCCCCCATTACTTCCCCTTAATTATGAAGTTATTCAGAACAAAATTCTACCTGGGTCAAATCCCAGCTCCACCATTCATTGGCCATGAAACTTCAGGCCATTATTTAATTTCTTTGAACTGAGTTTGCATATCAAGGACACAGGTTTGTTGTTTCTAGGGACATTGAGAGGATTCAATGGGTTAATACTTGTAAAACAATTAGAATAATGCCTAACACATGGTAAGCATAACGGACGTGGTTGGTAATAAATGAGTTTTTCCAGCAGGAGGGAGGAGGGGTGAACAATGTGGCCCTGTGGAGTGCAAGCTGACCACTGATCCAGAGACTGCAGACACACTGAGCTGTCTGGGATCGAGCCGTGAGACACAGACAGGCATGTCAGCATTGTGGTTTAAGCAAGAAAGACTGTGCTGTTCCCTTTCCAGGAAATCAGCTCCATGGCAACATGAGATGGCAGCATGACACATCAAAACCCACAAGAATCCCCAGTGGTAATGATGCCCAACATTTCTAACGTTCAGATCTAGATATTGCAAGTGTTTGTTACGTGTTCGATTGTGTCTCCCCAAAATGGCATACATTGAAGTGCTAACCCCTGCTACCCCTCATCTGAAAACAATATTTTCAGGGGAAATCAAGTTACAATGAGATCAAAAGAGTGGGCCTTAACCCAACAAGACTGGTGTCTTTATTAGAAGGGGAAATGTGGACACAGACACACTCAGAAGGGTAGATGATGTGAAGACACAGGGAGAAAATGGCTGTCAACAAGCCAAGGCGAGAAGGCTGGAACAGATTCTCCCTCACAGCCTTCAGAAAGAACCAACCTTGCCAACACTTTGATTTCAGACTTCTAGTATCAAGTACTGTGCAACAGTAAATTTTAAGCTACAAGTTGGTAGTAACTTATTATGTATGCCTAGCAAAGGGAACGGTGCTTTATATGCCCCAGGGACCGTTGCTAAGCTCTTGATAGGCCCTTACTCAATTACCTGTCCACCCATCCTGTAAGGCTAAGATTATACTGCTCTACCTTGCAGAAAACTGAGATAGAGTGGAGGCACTCTATCTACAAGCAGGCAGTTAGTAAAAGGTAGATATAAATCTTGGCCAATCACCGGCCTTAACAATGCTTGGCAAATGAGAGGCACCCACCTGGCACATAAAAGACACCCACCTGCGCTCCCAGGAAGTGCCCACCTGATTGTGGTCACATAGCTCCTGTTCTGCCTCCCTCTTGAGACACTTTCACTAACCAGAGAAAAAGCTGACAACCAAAAAAATCTTTGAGGAGGAGTCAGAACTGCCTCTATTCTGGGTGACATCAGATACAAATCCTATCCCTAGAGAGAAGCAGGGATCTCCCAAGCCCTCTCCATCTCAGGTTCCAGTAAACAAAAACATCTGGGATCACAGCTTCTTCAAGCACTTTGTGCTTCCTGGTCCCAGCCCTGTCCTCCAGTGCCCAGTCATTGTTGACAGCCCCTTCTGTCCCTGCCTTAGAGCAAGAGCCTCTCCTTCCTGGAGAGCACTAGAAATTCCTTCAGATTTTCCTCTGAAAGGAAAGGCCACATTTTGAGCTAGCTTTTATTCCTGTAGAAAATTGCCTGTATCGCACTAAAATAAACTCACTGACAACCCTCACTGGGCTTTCATATCTGAGACTAGGACAGAAAATGCCATCCTTTTGTGTGAGAACAGAAAGCGCTACCCCACAAAAGGGGCAAATGAGAGACATCAGATGAGAAAGAAAGGTGGCTGCAGACACCAATGCTCTGCCTTCTGTACTAAATTATTTCATTATGGCAGAGAAAGAGACACAGACAGACAGACAGAGACAGAGACAGAGTGACCCAGATAGAGAGATTTTTCTAAGTATAAGGAAATTGGTAAAACATAATAAAAGCACAGAGAAGGAAATTTAAATCATCCACAATCCTAACTCTCAAAGTTAACCACTGTTTATATAGAAAAAAGAATCATATGTATGAGTATACATAGATTTGTAAAATTGGCCTAGATTTGTTTCTTGCTTTTTCCTACTAAATGTGTTATAAAATCTTTCTGTGAAGAACCAGACTGCTATTTGTTCTCCAATATCTATTCCTTCATTTCCCTGTTATTTACAGAATCCACCAAAAAATTTATTATTGTCTATAATTTTTTCCAATTACTCTTCTCAGCTTCCCTTGCAGCTAGATATAGCCATGTAGAAGTACAGAAGTGATGGATTGCCTGCTTCTGGATAATAAGTGAAAGAAAAGGATCTGCTGTCTACTGCTCTCTCTTGTTACTTTCAGCTAACAGGAGTGAGGATGAGTGTGAACTGTCTTAGATGATGCTTTCCATGATAACAAAGCAGCCTTAATAACCAAAAACAAGATAGACTCTAATGATCTGCTTTGTTCTGTTTTGTTATGTTTTGTTTTACCCTGTTTAAAATAAAAAGAGATGACTCTAACAAAGCAGAAGGCTAATACAAGACAGACAGACTGATGGCAAATACAGAGGCATAGCAATGAGACCAAAACAAGGAGGGTCCCATGAGTGACTTCCAAGAGCAAGGTCACCAAAACCATAGACTGTTTCCAAGCAGCTGCATGAAGAAAAAAGAAATTTCCATCTCATTTAGAACACTGTTAATTCTGGTTCTTCCTCTACAACATAGTGTGAATGACCGCATGTTTTTCCATCATATGAATGTTCTATATCAAAGTTTATCAAATTTACTAATTATAAATTGTTAGTCATTTATGTTATTTTGAACTTTTCTTACTAAACACCATAGAATGAATATTCTAGTTCATAGATATTCAGACATATTTCTGATTATTTCTTGGAATAGGCATAGAAGTAGCTCTGCTAGGTCAAATATTACAAATTTGAAAGCTATTTTTTTCTTTCAAGGGTATTGTATGTATAGAAAACATCTTGCTTGAACTTTCACTTGAACTTCTTCCTATACAAAATTTTATTTTCATAGGTTGTAAGGGTTGCCCCATATTTATTTTTATTACCCCCTCACTCCCATATAATTATGAAGGAGTATAAACAGTCATGAAAATTCTGGAGTCATCTTTTCCGAAGTTCATGCGTGTATGTAACCTTGAGAAAATGACTTTGCTTCTCTTGTTCATTGTCTTCATTTTTAAAATACAGGTTCCAAAAGTACCAGCCTCATAAAGTTAGAATGAGTTAAATATATGGATAAAGCACTTCGTACCTGCCATACAGGAAATACTTCCTAAACATTATACATTATCATTTTATTCTATCTATAATTATTTATGGCATTTACTGTACATTCAAAAGTACATTTAGATCTATGCTAGATTTAAATGATTTCAATTCTTACTATTTTTGATATGCTCAATGTTTTATTGAAGTATTCATTTCATACTTTTCTGGAAAAAATACAAATGGAACAGTCCCATCTCTGTATACATAAGAATGTTTTTAAATTGTTTTCCAGTACAAATGACCTCTTGCTTAGGCATAGAACTTTGGGGTAACTTTTCGTTTCCTACAAAGCTTTGACTCTCATGTTCTATTTTCTTCTGTATTCCACAATGTGAAGGAATTCACTGTCAAACCAGGCTTATTTTTCTTCCTTTGTTTCTTCATAGAATGTTTGCCTTCAAGTATTCTAGTAGAATTGTTTCTTAATCCTTGAAATGTAAATCTTCTCTAGTAGTGACTAGGGGATAAATTCTTTTTCTTTATTACATGGGAAGACTTCAGTCTTTCTTTTGTTAAGTTAAGCTTACTATAACTCTATCATTAGATATTACTGTTGTTGTCTTTTGCTCAAATAGAACAATGTTCTAGATTTTGAATCTCCCTTTCATTCTTTGCTGTATTGATCAGCTTTCCATCAACATAAATACCCAAGACAATCAACTTAAAAGAAAAGATTTATTTTAGTGCACAGTTTTGGAGGTTTCAGTTCATGAGCTAGTTGCTTACAGGTCCACAGTGAGACAGACTACTGTAGCTGGAGAATGTGATAGAGCAAAATAGATCACTTCACCATCACGATGCAAAAGAGGGATGTCCCCCATGACCGAAAGACCTCCCACTAGGCTCCACCCCTTAAAGGTCTTCAGTCTTCCAATGGAGCCATCCTGGACACCAAGCTCCCAACACCCGGACTTTTGCAAGACATTTAAGATCCAAATTACACACTTCTCATCCTTCATACTTCCTCTGATCACTTTATAGCTCTGTGTGTTATGGGATAACTTCCCAGTCATCGAGTCTCACTGATGCCATCTCTTAAATAGTTCTTAAATCAGTCTACTTCCTTTTTTTTTTTTGGTACCGGGGATTGAACTCACAACCTCGCACTTGCCAGGCAGGCACTTAAGCCACTGAGCTAAATCCCCGGCCCTTTTTTGTTGGTTTTTTTTTTTTTTTTTTTTGTCCAGTTGACTTAATGTAAAGTACTGTGTTGCCTATGTTGTCCTCTTCTGATCTGCTCTGTACTGCCCCCTTTTGTTTTATTCTCTTTTAAATAAAAAAAATGCAAAAAAAAAAAAAATCAGTCTACTTCCATTCCAACAGTCCCCTACTAGAGGTCTTTCTGCTTCTATTTCAGCACTTCTACAATTAATTGTCTTTGGAACAGAGGATAAAAGACATCTCTGTTAGGATATGTCATTCTTCTCTCATGCGGTAATATCCATCAGTGATTTCAGGTTGCATTTTGAATAAAATTCAGTCACTCCATGGCCTTAAAGAAAAAAATGGATCTTTTAACTATATGAGTCCCAATAAGATACCTACCAGCCTTCCCCACTCTGGCCTATGGAAGTTGTCACATTCTAAGATGGGTCCAAAGCTTGGAAGGGTAGAAAAATTCTAAGAAAGTGAGCTGTTTTTACATCTCAGGCACAACTCTCCTGAAAAAAGATAAAAAGAGATGAGGGTGGGTACAGGAAGTGAGACAACAGTGCAGAACAAGTGGCTACAAACTTGATCCGCCAGCAGGGTCAGACTCTAAAATCTGCATCATAGCAGGGAGGTAATAAAGAGTATATTTATTGAGCACCTACTGCAGACAAATTCTTTACATACATAGCTCATATAACCTATTTGAGGTCCACATCTTTATTAACTCTTCCCAATTTTAGTACAGAAACACAGATTCTGAGATGGTAACTTTCCCTAGATCCTGTGGTAAAGAAGAAATGGAAACAAAAGACAAAATTCAGTTCTGCATGATTTCAAGATTTCTGACCTTTCCTTATATTTTATAGACTTCTTAAAATGTGAGTTCTGTAAGGACAGAATTACATAAAGCAGAATATTCTAATAGTTTCTCAAGATGAAAATTAAGTCCTCACATTGCTCCCGAGACTCAGCTCCTATATTAGTTAAAGCAGGCTAGATTTGGTTGAGATAATGAGTAGTCCCCAAATGCAACCGTCTAAGCAGATATTCCTTGCTGATAGATAGCTTTTTTTAATATTCCCTCTTACTGGGCAATCATCATGGTCATCATACGTATCCACCTAGAAAAAGGAAGCCTTCATCACCTGCTTGTCAAAGCAAATGATCTTTTCAAGGACTTCAGATCCTTGGAGATGGCAGAGCCAAGAGAGGCAAGTAGCTGAGGTCCTGAATCACTCAACAGATAATCCACCAAAAACCCAATTCCAGCCAGGCACAGTGATACATGCCTATAAATCCTACTACTCATGAGGCTGAGGCAGGAGTATCCCTGTAAGTTTGAGGTCAAGCTGGAATACATCATGAGTTCAAAGCCAGCCTGAACTTCATAGTCAGACCCTGCCTCCAAAAAAAAAAAAGGCCAATTACATTGTGTCTTGAGCAATATATAACCTATTGTTGAAGAGCCACTGAGAATTTGGAATTATTTGTTACAGCAAGAGCAGTAAATGCATTGACTAATACAAGAAGGTTAAAACAGAGCTTTCAAAAGCCAGGGTTCATATTCAAGTCTGCTTTGTACTACATTCACATCTCCTTGCCCACTGGCACCTACACCAGAGTTCTAAACTGGGCTCTAGTGCTCTGTGAAACTCAGGAAAACCTCTTCCTCTCTCTGGGTCTCAGTTTTCCCATTTTCACATAAGAGCTCTGTCTTGAATGGTGGCATGGGACAATCTGAAAGCAAGTCAGTACTGTGTCCTCATGCATTATTCCACAGTGACCCAATGTACAGTCAATGTATCACTCGGGTCAAGGAGTTGTTCGTTGTGAAAGGAAAGACAAAACTTTTCCTCTTTTTTTTTTTTCAAAAAAGAGTCATGCAGCTGATTATATAATCATCCACATTTAGAATGCCTTTACAGTAACTATGGCAACTATGGCATGTGTAAGGTTCAAACTTTGTTCTAAATCTGTGATGAGGATGAAGAAAGGGCTCTTTGTGTGGACTTGGGAGGACCCAATGCGGTTCTGCCCCCTCCTCTGTTGGGAACCAACTTGGCTACTAACCTAAAGAGCCAAGACCA
This sequence comes from Dolichotis patagonum, assembly GCA_004027295.1. Lineage (NCBI taxonomy): Eukaryota > Metazoa > Chordata > Mammalia > Rodentia > Caviidae > Dolichotis > Dolichotis patagonum. Next base: position 16,488 of record PVJX010004927.1, read on the forward strand.
AAAAGAGAAAGGCTTTCTAGAGGAGGTAACCAATATTTAGGCTGAATTTTACAAGATGATTTGAGAAGTGGGAGAGGGACTCTAGATGGGAGGCAGAACATGTGCAAAAGGCCTGGCTATATGGAGACCTTGGTGTGCCCAGGAAGCATCAGGTGCGCATTTTCCAGGCATAAGTGTGAGGAGGTGAATGGCAGCAGATAAGGCAGCTCAGGAGTTAGGTTAGAGATAGATTGCTAAGGTGTGCGCATGCCAAACTCAAGAATTTAGACTCTGCTCTGTCAAGTAGACAAGAGGGGAGGAGGGGCTCACCAGGGAGCCTTGAGAAGTGGAGGCAGCAGGTCCTCCGCTCCTCCCCTCCCCAGACCCACTGAGTCAGCATCTCCCAGAGCAGGACCCAAGCATCTATATTGTTTAAAGTCTTTCCAATAGCATGGTGGTTCCTCAAACCATTAAAAATAGAACAACCATATGATCCAGTAATTTCACTTCTGGCTGTATATCCCAAAGAACAAAAGCAGAATCTCAAAAAGATTTTTGTGTACACATGTTTATAGCAACATTATTCACAATAGCAGACAGACATATGCAATCCGATTGTTTGCTGACTGATAAATAATGGTCTATGCATGCAATGAAATATCATTTGGCCTTTAAAAAGGAGTAAATTCTGAGACAAGCTATAATGTGGACGAACCTGGAGGATACACTAAGTAAGACAATAGTGAAAAACAAATGCTGCATGATTGCACTTACATGAGACACCTATAGTAGTCGAATTCATAGGGACAGAAAATAAAAGAGTGGTTGCTAGAGATTGGGGGGGTTGTTCTATGATTATAGCTTGTTTTATAAGATAAAAGAAGTTATAGAGATCTATTGCACAGCAAAGTGACTATACTTAACACTAGTGAACTCTGTTGAAAAATGGTTGAGATAGTAAGTTTTATGCTATGTGTTCTTTGTACAAGGGGAAAGAAAACACACCTTCCCAAGTGCATCTGAAAAACAGAGGAAGAAGTCATAAGGGATTGAAGATGAAGGTGGGAGACAACATAACCAGCAAGGAGAGCAGAAGGTGTAGCTCTAGAGCCGAGATGAAGCAACCCGGAGGACAGAATGGAGCTAAGCTATGCCTCACCGAGTCAGGTTTCATTATTCCACTTCACCGATGAGGAAATGAGGCTCTGAGACGTAATGATCTTGCAATAGGTTCAGAGTAAGATAAGTTTCACACCCAGGTAAGTGTGAGTCCAGCCAGAATCAACCACACATGACTCACTACCCCTTGCAAAGGCAGGGAGCTCACTTCCAACCAAGAAGCACAACAAAGGATGCATGTGGACCCAGGAAAGGGACTCTTAGTGCAGGGAATGGGTGAATGGTCTCTAGGACTGATGTTGAGGGCTCTGTCCAAGTCCCAGAAATGGAATCCAGTTTTAAGCTGGCAGCAGTGGCTTCTAAAGGTCCTTGCTAGCTCCAGGAACCAGAGTTCCCCTGGAGGCATCAGATGCCAGTAGGAACTCAGCCTTCCTCAAAGCCTCAAGGACATCCCACTTTCTCTCCTATCTCAGGGCCTTTGCATTGGCTGTTCCTTGATTGGGAAATTTCTCTTTTCTCCCACTTTCCCACACCTGTTTAACCCTTACTCATGCTTAATCTCTCAATTCTAACTACACTGAGACATTCCTGTACACACTCACAAACTGGCTCAAGTCAGTGGTCCCTGTAGTGCCTTGTCATAGCTCCTGTACATCTTCTACCAAGCAGTCTCCCAGAGGGAGCAGAGCACAAAAAGGCTGAGGAGTCAAGGAGAGTTATGTAGAAGGGCTAAATACAAAAACGAGGGCAGAGTGATGGGAGACATCAAGGAGAGCACAGTGCTCCAGAGTCCCTTGTCACCCAGTCAGGAAATTGGCTCCACCCAGGGCTGGGTACAGGGATGTAGCCTTCAGCAGGAACACAGCCAACCTCCAGTAACCCAGGAGAACAAACACAGGAAGCCACATTTTCCTCTCTATCTCCATCTCCACTTAGCCCAACCCAACTGCAGAGTAGAGGACAGAAGACCCATTGGTGGTGATTCACAGTGATCACCTTCCAGGACACAAGAAAGGGTAAAAAGGAGGGGGCATGGATCTCAAGCGGAAAATCAGAGGCACCAATTCATCTTCAGAGCTCCAGTCCCACCTTGTGACTAAGGCAAAAATATAAGCCACTGTGGGTATGTAAAGCCTGTCTGTCTCATTGGATCTTAAATTCCTTGAGAGCAGGGACTGGGTCACCACCTCATTCCTAGCAGCCAGAATACATAGACAGCACTCACTAAATATTTGCTGAGTGAGTGAATGAAAAAAAATAAATAAGTGATCCCAGCACTCAGGAAACTGAGACAGGAGGATCGCCAGGAGTTCATGGCCAGCGTGGGCTTCATAATGTGTTTAAGGCCAGCCTGTACTACACAATGAGACCCTGTTTCAATAAATAAATAAATAGTTAAATGACTCAGCAAAACTCTTCAGTACGAAGAGTAAACACACAGAGAGAAGGCCCCAGGATCACATGGGACCCATCATTCCTCTTCAGACCCCAAAACTGGAACGGTTGTCACTAAGCATCAAATATGCCCATCAGAACTCCTTGTCATTCAGATTGAGAATCACCCCTGCCCAGTGCAGGAACCAGGGTAGACTGTGCTGTCCTAACATACTACATCAACCCCCACTCATCAACCCCTATATCACCACCATACACCCAAACTCTGTGTAGAACCCCAGGGCCCCCTAGACCTGCTGAACACCAACTCTTCCAGCAGGACCTGGCCACTCACCATATCTGAGCCTTGCATGAGCAAAGCAATCTGATTAAGCTGAGATGTCCATGGATCCTCTGATAGTGTTTGGGACAACGAACTGCCCACTATCACCACCACAAAGTCCTGCAGTCAGATTATTCCACCCCTCTCTACTAGGTTACACCTAGCCTCACCCCACCATCTTTCACTCATACATGCTGCTAAGGCTCCAGGACTCAAAATGGCAATTTCTGCATAGCATCCAACCAATCAAGGTCCTACTTAGTAAGAGAGGGTATCCAGAATCTTTGAACTTGACTCCTGAGACCAGGTTTAATTGATAAGATCTGGCCTTGCTTTCCTGTCACCTCATTCTACGTGACAAAGGATACCAAATGATTGTAAAACTTGTTCACAGCACAAAACTCCAGTTGAATAAAACAATAAGAGATGAAATCCAGCCTGTGCTTCATTATCCAAACTGTACATCCAACCATGGACTGGGTCTTTCCAAAGGAAGAGATGACTGTTGTTAACATGCACTAAGATGTCATTTGGGCTGGATGGACACTCTGAAATAAATCCTATATGAAATGTGGGCCAAAGAGTATATATCCAACATAACTGGGGGCTGGCATGTTTTCTTTTTACCTCTGATTTTCAGGAAGTCAGATAGCTTCAAGGCTAGTCTTTACAGTAGAAATTCATTACACAAAAAAGACCTTCTAGATTCACAAAAAGATATCCTTGCAGTTATATTTATCAAAAAAAAGCAGGCAATCAATGTCTCATGCACAGACCACATTTCAAACACTCTTAATCGATGACTGTGCTAATTACACATTTATTGCAATTAATTTCATTTCAATTATACCTTAATTACTAACCTTGAGTGAGATTGGGCAGCTCAGAGAGTTTGTGTCACCACAGAGGTAGGACCCAGAGATAAGTTGTTGTCCTTCAAGTGAAAGATGCTGCTCCATTAAAAGTTGGATTATTGGTTCTAGATCCTTTTTTGGCAGGGAGGGGTTTATTTTCTCCAGGGAGGCAATTCGTAATGTGAGTGTGAAATTGAACACAGGAAGCCAGGCAGTTGTGCTTACCAGTTAACTGGAGCTGGTGTTTAATTTGCTCCTTATTGATGCACTTCCTCACTGGGTCATTAGCTGGGGTGGGGAGTAAATGGCTTCAGAGTTAGTTCTGTATTTACCCTCTGGTTTGGTCCCATTTTCTCCTTATCTTCCTTCCCCTTTCACATCTTGGAAGTTCAGCTCTATATTTCTGAGATTTAGGGTTGGACTTCAGTCTGTTCCCAGGACAAAGGACCCTTGATATCATGGGCTTCCCATTGAGACCCCAAGGAAATGCTAGTGTTACCACCCAGACAGAAGTGGAGGGGGCAGAGTTTCCAAAGATGGCGGGCCGGTAGGTAGCAGGAGAGGGACCCTCTCTGAGAGAGACAGCTTAAATGCCAGAATAGAGAGATCCAAACAGAGAGAGATGGACTCTCTCAACCCAAGAAGAAACTAAAGTGAAAAAAACTGCTCAAATATGAGGTCCTGGGGCTACCAGTAGAGAAGCTAAGATCAGTGAGCACAGTGCCTCCTCAAGCTGCCTAAATTTCTGCCCGAGAGCGACCTGACCGACCGAACTGTGCCGATGTGACTGGCTTGAGCGGCTGGAGCGTGGAGCTGAAAAGCCCTGTGTGAGGCTCACCCAGACGTGGACCTGCAGGCAACCCACCCAGAGGCACCGTGAATTCGCACCACAGCCACACTGAGGTCGGAAGTCAGGGAGCCCAGCAGTTCTCAGGGACTGGCATCAACATGCGGTGAGTGATAGGAATAAGACCCTACCATAGGAAAGGGGCAACTGACTGGACGACATGTTGGATTTGGGCAGGACAGCCCTAACTCCATAAGGAAGTGGCTTCAGTTGGTTGCTCCCCTCGCAGAGCGGGTTGGTGGAATCTGCTTGGACTGTGCCATGGCCCTGGCCAAGACTCAGTGGGTTGCTACAAATTAATTCCCTGAGCTTGGCACACACTGACACAGTGAAGGCCTGCAAAGGTTGACTGGCCTGGAGGAGAGGAGCCAGCACACACTGCCCTTGCTTGAACTTCACTCTGAGAGTGGCCGGCAGAGGGCAGAAGCCCCAAGCCTGTGTGCTCTAGAGGAACTTTGACCAACAAGAAAAGGGGCTGGGAATTGCACTATACACTTATATGGAAGGAGCCAAAAAAATGATGAGAGGGAGAAATAAGAAAAAAACCCCAGCCCCCAACCCTGAGAACATTGATCCAGGAGAGGTAAATACAAAAGAGATTGAGGGCAGCAAACATGCAACATCAAACACAGTGGTAGCAGACATAAAGAGATATTTTCAGGACCTCCTAAGCAGGATCAAACTGAAATATTAATTCAAATTAAACAAGAGTTAAGTAGATTAATAAAAGAAAGGCTGGGCAGAGTGAAAAGAAAACCCACAAATTGGGAAAAAGTCTTAATGAACAGTCCCTCAGACAAAGGACTTCTGTCCTGAACTTATAAAGAATTAAAAACAATCAGATCCTCGAAATTCAAAGACCCAATCCAAAAATGGGCATCTGAAATGAATACACAGTTCTCAGATGAAGAAATACGAATGACAAATAAATACATGAAAAAATGTTCATCATCATTAGTCATGAGAGAAATGCAAATTAAAACCACACTGAGATTCCATCTCACTCCAGAAAGAATGGCCAAGATAGAAAACACTATCAACAACAAGTGTTGGACAGGCTGTGGGGAAAAAGGAACTCTTCTACACTGTTGGTGGGAGTGTAGACTGGTGCAACCACTGTGGAGGTCAGTCTGGAGATTCTTCACAAAGCTGGGTCTGGAGGTCCCATTTGACCCAGCTATTCCACTTCTAGGCATATACCCAGAAGATCTGAAAACATCATGCCACAGTGATATATGTGCACCCATGTTTATAGCAACACAATTTGTAATAGCCAGATCTTGGAAACAACCTAAGCGCCCATCAACTGAGGAATGGATAAAAAAGTTGTGGTATTTTTATACAATGGAGTACTACTCAGCTATAAAGAATGATCACATTGAGATATTTATAAATAAATAGACACAACTTTGAGACCATACTCATAAGTGAAATAAACCAAACTCACATGTGTAAATACCGTATAGTCTCCCTAGTATCAGAGTTGGTAAGAGTATATAAGATTTTATGGTAATCATGATTCCCCATTTCATAGCTTTGAAGACTTTCATTGTTTTCATTCATCAGTTGGAATGGTTTTATCCTACTTTGTTTGACTTTATTATACGTGATGCTATGAACAGCTGTTTTGAAGAGAACAAAACATTATGACAGTTATTGCTGATTTAATACTGTCCTTCTTAGAAGTCCTACCAAGCTTCTATTCTTCTATTTCCATTGGTTCTATCTATCACATTGTGTCTTATTGGGATTCGAATATGTGTGAAAGTATAAACAAAATTTTTTATTGAAAATGAGATATTATAGTACCCATTGATCATTCTGTTACTCAGTTCAGAAGGCCCTGTAATTCTTTCACTCTTTGAATGGTTTTATACTTTTTTGTTATGTTTGATATTACTGTATTTGAAACTATGCCCAACTATAGCAGAGAAAGAAATATTGTGATAGCTATTGTTAATGTCCAGTTGTCTTAATGTTAAGTATTGTGTTGCCTATGTTGTCCGGTTCCGATCTGCTCTGTACTGACCTCTTTTGTCTTATTCTCTTTAAAATAAAATGGAAAAAAAAGAAAGGCTGGGAAGCATGAGTCCCCATCTCATAGCTTTGAAGCCTTTCAATGTTTTCAATCATCAGTTGGAATGGTTTTATTCTGTTTTGTTTGACTATATCATGCATGATGGTATGAACAGCTGTTTTGAAGAACACAAAACATTATGACAGCTATTGCTGATTTAATATCATCCTTGTTAGAAGTCCTACCATGCTTCTATTCTTCTACTATCATTGGTTCTATCTATCACATTGTGTCTTATTGGGATTTGAATATGTGTGATAGTTTAAACAAATTTTTTCTATTGAAAATGAGATATTATAGTACCCATTGATCATTTTCTGTTATTTGGTTCAGACAGCCCTGTAATTCTTTCACTCTTTGAATGGCTTTAGACTATTTTGTTATGTTTGATATTATTTGAAACTATGCTCAGCTGTAGCAGAGTAAGAGATATTGTGATAGCTACTGTTGATGTCAGGTTGTCTTAATGTAAAGTACTGTGTTGCCTATGTTGTCCTGTTCTGATCTGCTCTGTATTGCCCTCTTTTGTTTTATTCTCTTTATAATAAAAATTTAAAAAAAAAGAAAGAAAGAAAGGCTGGACACCTCTCAAGAAGACACAGACAGAAGAATGGAGGAAAACAAAAGGAGAGAAACATTTAATGAAGAATACAAAAAAAAAAACCTAGAATTCATGAAGCAGATTCAAAGGGATTATCAGGAAACTAAAGACTCAATAGAAAGCTGGTAAAGCTGCTTGAAAGAAACCAAAGATAGACTATCAAAACTTGAACACAGGCTTGCAATGTGTGATCATGAAAGGGAAGATCTCTTAAAAATAACAAGGGAGCAGGCAGTAAAGATACAAAGACTAGAAGATGACAAGAGGATCTATAACTTAAAAATAAAGCATGTGAATGAAGAAGCAGGAGTCAAAACAGACGAACTGCAAAGGCTATTCACAGAAATTATTAAGGAAAATTTCCCAAGCATAAAAAAAGGAAATGATATGCAGATCTATGAAGCATACAGAACTCCAGCCACCTACAACCAAAACAGAGCTACACCTAGACACGT
>PVJX010004927.1:24236-89802 GCA_004027295.1 Dolichotis patagonum
AATAATCAAGATCACAGAAATTCAATATAAGAACAGAATATTAAAAGCCATCAGAGAAAGGAAACAGATCACCTATAGAGGAAAACCCATCAGAATCATGGCAGACTTTTCAACACAGACCATCAGGTCAAGAAGAGCTTGGAGTGAAGTAATTCAAGCCCTGAAGGAGAACAACCTCCAGCCCAGATTGATGTATCCTGCAAAACTCTCTCTAGAAATTAATGGAGAAACAAGATGCTTCCATGACAAAGAGGAACCTGGAGAATTTGTGACCACCAATCCAACCCTACAAAAAATACTGAAGGACATTTTAGAGAGAGAGAACAAGAATACTAGCATTTCAGGAACAGTGGCAGAGAGGCCTCAGTGAACGGGGAAGACAGTAGAGTGGAACAGAAAAATAGACAATGAATGGCAGAAAAACAGAATAGCAGAAATAAGGCAGAGAAGATTGGCTGTAATCTCTAGTGTAAATGGCCTTGAAATAGTAACAGAGAGAAACACAGGCAGAGCAGATCAGGAGATAGGGTCCATTGAGATACTCTATATAGGGAGGCAGTGGGACCCAAAACAAGAAGTGCACCCTATGGGAGTGAAAGGGGAGGAATTGTCTAAAAAAGGGAGGCAGAGGATATTGTTAAATGGGTAACAAGATTTAAAATTTACATTATTCTCACCGCTCTGCTTGGATGGATTACATGCTGTTCCAGTTTGTCTACTTACACTAGACTTGAGGACATGGTCAGCTATCTCCAAAATAAGAGGACATATTATGGTAATCATCCCTAATTTCCTATCAACTTAATCTGAAGCCCTTTATAACTTATACTGGCTTATTATGATTGATCTTATTTGAATCTGGCTTGTTAGATAGCTACTTTGTATTGACTGATTTTATTTAAATCTGTTATGATGGATAGCATCAAGTCTAAGAGTATAGGCAACTACACTGAAGATGACAAGATTCACTAAGATACCCACTCTGGTTGGTTATTACTTGCTTTTGAAGTCTTATAATGTCCTCAATGCTTTGTTTTTATCAATGTTGTTATATACTGCTGAGACACCATGGTAACCACTATAGATCACCTTGTATTGTGGTTTTGTATGACTTTTTTGCTTCATGCTTTTCTAGGAATTGTTTTGTTTTATCTTGCTTTGTTTTGTTTTTCCCTCTAATACAGAAATGATAGATATACATGTAGAGACTCATGCATGTGTAGAGCTTATAAACACCTTAGGAGAACCAATTATGTAACACATGTTGAAATGAACAACTACTTTGAAAAAAAAAGAGACACTACAGTACCCAGTGCTGATTCCATAATGTCATAATGTGAAATCCAGCAAAACTCTTTGTTCAAAGTGATTTTAGCTTGTTTTGTTTAAGTTTAATATACATGAAGGTATGGACAGCTGTTTTGAGGAGAATGAGAGACACTATAACAGCCATGCTTGGCTTCCCTAATGTCTGATCCTAATGTCTCATCCTGCTCAGATCAATTCCATACTATATTGTTTCATGTGAATTCCCCGTATGTGACAATATGGACAACTATTTGGAAGGAAACAAGAGTCAAAACAGTAGAGAGTGAATATCTTCGATTGTCTAGTTTTGAAATTTATGTCTCTTACATTGCTTTCTTGTGATACACTTTGTTCTGTTTTGTTGTGTTTAATTTTACTCTTTTGATATAATTGCATGTATATTTGAGTGGGTAAGATGGATGACCATATTGCTGGGTTTTTTGTCAGATCGTGGAGCAGAACTGTTAACAGTCTCACTGTTTGAATGTCTACTTTACATGTTTTAACTTTGTAATTTGAACAACTATTTCCAAGAAGTCAGTATGTAATTTGTCAAGTAATAATTTCTTAGGTTTTTTTGTTGTTGTTCTTTTCCTTTTTTTCCTTGGAATTCTGTAGTGTTGCTATCCTTTATTCTGTTTTGTTTTGTTTTTTTCCTCTTTAAATAAAATTTAAAAAAAAAGAAATGGAGGGGGAGGGGGCAGAGGAGAAGTGCCCTGTAACAAAGCAGGAGCAGCTTTTTGGATAACTAGAATTCAGACTTCAGAATTCCTCACTCTAAAGTTCAAGTTCCAGTTGTGATACTTTTTTAGGTCTGTTGTCTCAAGAAAGACTTTTAATCTCCCTGAGTGCTGTAAATGCAAAATTATCATGCCTAACACTAAGAGTTTAAAATCTGCAAGCTGCCTCTGGGGGAGCCACCTCTGGAAGAGCTATTTTATTCACAGATGAGAAGATCTTTCTACAAAAATTTTCTTCAGCTGAAGACAAAGGGGCTGTAGAGATTTGGGGGTCCACCTCTTTAAAGACAGAAAAACTGAGGCTAAGGAAGGGGAAGCCCAAGATCACATTGTTAGTTAGTAACAGAATTAGACTACCACCAAGTCCTCTGGTTTCCAATGTGAGAATCTTCTTATGACATTAGATACTGTTTGTTAGTTTCTGATAAACAATGGAGACATACAAATATCTTATGAGTGGACAAAGAAAGAAATATAAAAATATTTAGTGCATTACCATGCACAAGTCCCTCAGTTCAATCTTTATCAATCTCCCCAAAATCAATGCAGCATCATTTAACATGAAAAAAATTTAAATTAAGTTGAAAGTTCCCACAACCTAAAGAGCTCTCAATATAGGAACATAGAGGCATAAAACTGTGAGGTGCTCTCAGACTGGCCTGCTATATAGCAGGCTAAGATGAACTTGGGCTACATTATCAGCATGGGTACATTTCTAAAACATCATGTTTGAACTTTAAAAAGTTGCAGAATATTTACAGCATGATATCACTTATGTTAATTTTTTAAAATTCATAAATGCAAAGAGAGATTATAAATACGGCCATATGCAATTTAAGTACTAAAACACAGACAAGAAGAACCTACCCAACCAAGGGCATCCACCATGAGATGACAGCCAATGGAGGCCCTTGCCAGAGCCAGTGTCATGCTGTTTGGATGCTCAAAAACTATGAGCTAAATATACTTCTTCTTGTTAGAAAGTTAACCTGCCTCTAGTATTTAGCAATCACAAATAGATACAAATGATAGATTCTTCGTTTTCTTATTTTCCATGTGAAACTTTTCATCATTACAATAAAAATAAAAAAATTTAAACTCTGATGCACAGTTTTTGGTCTAAAAAAATCCAATGATCATCATACACTGAGAACAGAGAAAAGGAGGAGGCTAACACAACACCACCATTGATAGCAATGACCATACATCTAAGTTTCCAGAACCAAAACAGAGCTTATAGTGTGTACTAAGTAGTCAATAAATATTTATTAAATGAATTAAAGAATCAAAATATAGTGAGCACTCAAAAAATGCATTTTCTCTCCTTTGTTTATAAAATCATAGAAGATTAACAAAATGGGACAGAGGAAAACCTGGAGATCAATACCGTATTCATTACAGTTGTCTATGCCTTGGCTCCTGGAGAAAAATGATGGTGGTAGAGACAGCATGATAGAAGTGGACATGGAGAGAGGGAAACAGTTTCAAAGACGAATAGGAGATAGAATGAATGGAATTGAGGAAACTCGGGCTTCACTTCTCCCTATGAGAAGACTAGGTAAGAGGGGAGATTCTGAGTTCCATCCTGGACAAGATGTATTTGAAGTACAACCTAACCTTCAAGGGAAACATACTTTTTAAGTGCCCTACCCAGTGCCAGTAATATCTTTCTCTGCAACTTGGGGTGATGGCTTCAGCCCTACACCAGGAGTATGCATTTGCTGAATGCCCCAGAGTTTCTCAGCTTCCATTCCTTGGGCTCCCAGTAAGGTTCCAGTGATTCAGATGCTGGATCACCTGCTGTCAGTTGGGCTCTGAAGCAATAGAGCCATCGGAGCCCAGCAAGTTGGGACTCTCTCTCTCATCTTCACATTGCCAAACTTCTGACAATAAAAATGGAGCAAGAGAAAAATGTTCCTGAATCCCACCAACAGACTTTCATCCCAGCTGGATTTGACCCTAAAGGAGACCCATGCTAAGAGCTTCTTTGTCACCTGGGAGTTTCACAGAAATATGAAAAGTCTCTGGCCCCTGCCTTCCCAGGGGACACTCTACTTTGAGAGCACTGGCACACACCCAACAGTCAGCATCTGTCTTTATCACCCTTAAAAGGGAACAGAGGGGAAAATCCTTCTGCAAGCGGAAGGTTTTACAGTTCCAGTGCAAATTATTCAAAAGATGAGGAACATAATCAAAATCTTTGTGGGTCATGCTGAAAATGCCTTTTCTTCAAACATTAGTCTTGCTCTTGGGATGCATTCATTTTTTTTCTGTCCTGAATAGTATGGAAATAGTGGCTCCATCCAGATGGACTCACTGACTCTTGGTAGCTGCAAATGGATTTCCCAAAGGATGTGCACAGTTGGTTTTCTTTCAGCTTTTCCTAATTTTCATTTATTTTCTTCCGATCATCACCCTGGAATTAGGCCAGTGTTTGTGGCTTGAATATATTTAAATCCTGTTACTGATAATTGGAAAAGCTAAGCCCACCTCTGAGCCATGATACATAATATAATTTTCTTTCAGATGAGAGGATTATAAGTTATCAATATCCCCATTCATATGTACCCATAAACTCATTAGACACCAAGTCCTATTTTAAGTTTTATACAACTCCAGGGTGCCTCCAATTACCTCAGTGACTCTTTCAAATTGCTCAAAAATGTCTTGAAACAAATTGAATTGTCATTGAGTATCCAATTAAATAGAAGTACATGTCATACAAGACTTTGAAGTGAGGCTTCTTAATCTGGGGTCTACAGGTCTACAGCTAGACTTCAGCAATCTATGCACTTGGGCAAAAAAAAATTACATCTTTTTTTCATTTACCTCTGATTGAAATGCAGAATTTTCTTCCATTATGAATACAGGCAACAAACCACAGTTGCAGTATCAGTATTTGGAATTTTCATCAAAAAAAAAAAAAGAAAGAAAATCCATGGATATTTTCACTCACCTAACCACTGCTGCACATACCAGATATTTAAAAATACCTCTATTCAAGACTACTTTGAAATCAAAGTAATTGTTAAACCCTTTGCTAGCTTGATATTTAAAGCATTAGGAAAAAACAATTTGTTACATTATCATCAATTTGTTTTCTTAACATATTGATATAATTGTTTTATATTTTAGAACTTTACACAGAGTAGAGACCCGGGTCTTACCAGACTGAGGACCACATGTGTTCATGCAGAATACAAAGGCTTTGGAAGGGGAGGAACAGAAACAGGACAGAGGAAATCCCATAATGTGATGGAAAGTCTATTCACATGCTATTGTACGTTGAGCTTACTGAAGGGAAGAAGTGTTTGAGAGGGAAGGAAGCAAAAATGCACCCTCTTCAACCTGCTTTCCAAAGTAACATTTCTCAGACTAATATTAGGTAGTAAAAAACTTGGCCTTTTCAAAGAAAGATCTAACCTTTGCTCCTGGTTCCCAGGGAATAACCTCTAAATCCTTGAAATTTCTGAGATAAGAGTCCTTGTTATTCACGGTGGCCCCACTGGCCATCCCTGACAGTATACTAAAAAGATGACCCAGAGCTGGCCTCCCTATGAAGTTCTGGAGAATGAGTTCAGCTTCTGGGCAATTGGTCAAGCATCACAATGGATTGAGACCCCAATAAAAACTGAAAACCAAACCGCAAGTGTGCTTCCAGTGTTGGCAATACTCCATCCACATTGTCACATGTGGGAAAGTCACATGTCCTCAAGGCAATGGAGGATTTGCATTTGAAACTCCCCCAGCCTCTGCCTTATGCAAGGCTTCCTTTCACTGATTTTAGTGTGTTCCTTCTCTATAATAAACCATATCCGTTAGTAGAGCTGCTTTCAGTGAGTTCTAGGAGTATTTCTGGAGAATTACTGAACCTGAGAGTGGTTTGGGGAAGTCCTCCAAACTTGAAATTGGTGTCAGAGAATGATCCTAAGGGACTTGTCCCTCTAACTTTCTAGTTCCTTGTACTTGGGTCATAAGTCTTGGGACATTTTAAGTCTGGAGAACTATGCTCATACATTTCAGTGTGGGTAAAAGCAGTAACCATGCATAGGAACCACCTTGACATTTCATTAAAAGGCAAGTTCATATTCAATATGACAGAGGTATGGCTGGTTACAATGATGCTGTTGTCTGTAGAACACCCTGAGAATGGCAAGATCCTAAAGCACAACTCTGATCATATCCCTTTCTTGATTCAGATTCTCATCCAGGAACCATCTGAAGCAATACACACTCCCAAGATGGCGTTTCAGTCCCTTCAGGATCCAACTGTGCCCTTCTCTCTCATTGTCCTCACCACTCCTGGCTCCAGCTGTATCTCAAGTAATTCACCTGCAACATAAAACCTCCATATTTACATGCCATGTCCATCACACAGTACATCCATCCAGCTGCTTCTGTCCACAGACCCACCTCTTTATGCACCCATCACTGTCCCTGTCCGAAAGCCAGGCTTAGCCTAGCATTAATATGACATTAATATGGCCCTCATCCCAGCCCCTAGTTCTGACTGCTAAACTCATACCGAAGTATGCACTCAAGGCACATTTATTACAGAGCAAAGACCAACTGTTCATTTGTTACCTCTATTCTTCTCTGCTTATCTGGGCCCCAATTTTTTATGGAACAAGACTAATCCCTGAGGTTGCCTTTGGATGCTTCTGCTTCCCCAATTTAACTAAACTTCTTGAGCTGCCATCTGCTCTAGGTCAGTTACCCAGAGCCTAATTCATGTAAGGATCTAATGACCCAAGCCCAACTCCTAAGACTTTCCCTTCCTGATGCCATCACTTGTCAAGACTGATTCCAAGTGCCTGCTGTGAGGCTGACTACTGTTTTCTCTGTCTCGTTTCCCTCAGCTATTGTGTGGACTTAGGTTAAGAAAGTCTACCATCCTTGTGGGTATTTTAGGTGATTGTTCAAATGTATTTGCTCTTGCATGGAGTGGTAGTGCATGCCTGTAATCCTAGTGCTTAGGAGGCTGAGGCAGGAGAAATAATGAGTTAGAGAGCATAGTGAGTTCAAGGCCAGCCTGAACTACATAATAAGACCATGTCTCAAAACAAACAAACAAAATCATTTGCTCTTTGCCACCCCTCTTCTCAAGAAAGGTATTCTTCTCAGTGTTGTTGGGCACTGTTATGCGATTCATTTGTACCTCATGGTAGATAGTGCTAGCTCTTGACTTTGGGCTTAGCATCATGAAGTTCTCTGTCCTGTGGAATCTTAGAAGACACAATACAAGAAGAGATTTAAGATGTGCATGTGTAGTTGGGCTTATGCTCTTGTACCATGAGAAAACAGGTTGCCAGCAACAGAAACCCCTACAGCCTGGGGCCTAGGATGAATGCACCTAGAGCAGATCTGAGAAGACCTACACTGATGAATGTAGCCCAGCCAGATCCATAGCTTAAGGTCCACCCTAGACCATATAACACCTAATAAATCTTAACTATGTGAAAAATTTAAGGGTAGTTTGTTACATAGCAGTAGCTGAATGATACACCTTTGGGCATTTGACTGAGCTTCTGTGTCTTCATCTGCCCTAGGTCAATTCCACCAGAGCCTAACCCACACCGGGGGCAAAATTTGCACCCATCTCTAACCCTCTAGCTCCATTTTCTCTGTTCCTGTTTTGTTTCTCATTATCTGCATGATATTGGAGAGAAAATATTTAATTTTTATGAGCCTTACTTCTTTAGTTGTTGAGAATGTTGGGTGTAAATGTTTGTAAACTGACTAGGACAATGTTAGGCATATAAAAGATGTTTAATAAATAGCAGTAAGTCAGCCATTTCCAGGCTGATTCCTGAGTAATGGAATGGGCATCACTCCATTGAGATGTCAGTGAAAGAATTAAAATCCTACACTACAGATCCATTTTACATCTTCAATCATTCCTTCCTTGAGATTCTTTCTTCTTTGTTCTTATAGCACTTGTGAATCAAGATGTGATATGTCAGCTTTCATTGCTGTCTAGAGGTCCCTTAAAGGCAGAACTATGACTGACTCATTTTTTGTATCCTCAACCTTTAGTACAGCACCTAAACCATATGTGCTTGGTAGAAATTTATTAAAAGACTGACTCAAATAACCAGTAAATAAATCAGTGAATCAATGAAAAATCAGAAAAGAAGAGAAAAAGGAGAGGTAAAGAGGGGAGATATACAAGGACTTAGATGGTTGGATGGGTGAAAGAATAAATGAGGACATCTGTGCTTTTGGAAGAGTGGATAAACAGATGAATGGATGGTTTACTGATGAATGAATGGAGCTCTCATCCCTGGGGATGTCCAAGTGCTTCACACTTTATTCTTTTTCAACCTCATCTAACTCACACTTATTTCTCTCCTTTCACAGGCAAGGCCTGGGTTTATTTTAAGTGTCCTTTTGAATAAATAACAAAACTCAAGTTAGTTTGTGAGGGTTTTCCGCATTCTAATTGTAAGGCATGCCTCTGAATGACTTAGGAACTGAGGAGAGCTTGAAAAAGCACAAGATGCTGAGAGAAAATGAGATACATGACATTCTGAAAAGGAAACCAATTTTCTTTAACTGAAACTGTTGCCTCTGTAACCCACATTATAAATCCAATAAATTCACAGAATGCAATGGTAAGAACCTCAGCAAAGAAGAGGGAGGGAAGATGGACAGATTAAGAAAAGCGTAAGAAAATATTTGCAGCAACCTCCAAAATTATTCCTCCCTTTAAAAAACAATACCTTTGATTCTTGGGATGGATAGTAAAACTCACACTGCCTGAACTCAAATACAGACTTCATCAGCTCCAAGTGCAATCACCTTTGGCAAATCACTCTGCCTCCCCACACTTTACCTCCATCATCCATAAAATGAGGATGATATTACCACCAACTTCACAGTTGCGATGGTTGCTGAGGTAACACAAGTGAAGCTCTTAGTCACATGGTCAGTGTGTCATCAGTGTGACCAACTATTATAACTCAGGCTGGCCTTGAACTCCTGGTCCTACTGCTTCATTCTCCTGCACGCTGAGATTATAGGAGTGCACCATCACACTTTGCAAGAAGTGCATGCTTACTACACAACAAACATCTTTAAAACCTTGCCATTGTGACTTTCAAGTCCCCACACATAGCATCTACCCAAAACTCTCTCTCACACACACACACCCTAGTCACTGCCCTTAAGACTTTTTATTTCTCACCACCCCATAGGTTCCCATGCTCATTCTTCACTGGGTAGATCAGTTTACCCTTTCACCATCAGTAGTGCATTCTCTCCATTCAACGTATTACAACAAAGATCTGTGCAACACATGTCAGCCCAAGAGATGATCCAACAGGTCATATTTCTTCCCCACAGAATCAGGGAAGAAGTTAAAAAAATTCATTCATAATTTTTTTTTTTTTTATGGAACAGGGATTTAGCTCAGCGGCATAAGCGCCTCCCTGGCAAGCACAAGGTCATGAGTTCAATCCCCAGTACCACTACTACTACTAATAATAATAATAATTTTTTACACACAATACAAACACTTTAAGAGTCGCAGTTCATCCTGTGTCCCAGGTGATCGACATGCAGGGCCCAGCAGCTGAGTTTAGTGCAACCTCTGGGCTTCCCGCTCTGATTTCAACAAGGTGAGTGCATCCAAGCACTTTCATGTTGCGGATGATGAAGCAGCTTTTGTCGTCCATGAATTCCACGCACACCTGCGTGAACTATCTCTGCAAGCCAGTCCTGCCTAGCTCTTTGTTGACCCTAGCCAGCTGCTCACAACTCATGTCCATGATGGCAGCCGAAACTTGTCTGGCAGAGCTCATTCATGATTATTGTCCTTGCTACACTAAGTTCTCCAGCCCTCCACTCCAACTATTTCTTCTACCCAGAATGCACTGCACATCATTTGAGAAGCATTTGAATGGACATGGTCTTTCTGTTCTGAGAGTTGGGAGCAAGTTAGGACAGAAAAGGAGCTGCGGCCAAAAAAATCTGAGGCCATCTCACCTGTGATCAGGTTTGGAAATGCACAATGTGTTTCTACTTAGCCCAGATGACCACTGACTTAGCATGTGGTCAAGAGGACACAATAGCCAGTATAGGGTTGAACTTTCTGACTCCAAAAATTTAGAATCTGTGACACTTAGGACAAAAAGTGTTTCATGTAGTGGAGAACAGGTCAATGCTCACCCATCTGGTAGAAAAACTGGCCATATCCCCTGGTCCCTATGAGGCAGGAACCTGAGACTTGGAAGGAATTCTCCAACCAGCAGGCCTGCGATGGCATCTCTACAGCCTTGCTTCCATGCTGCAGTATGAGGCACAGAGCCCCTGAATCAGAACTTAGTAAACATGCTTTGAGAATTTCATCTATTATATAGAAGTTTATCATTTTTGATGGCTTACCTATGTTCTCACCATATCATGAGGCCAACAGGAGTAGAATTCAGTCTCTGACAATGACTCCATGAGGTTTTGAGCTTACTGTTTCTCTTCTCTGGAGCTGTTTTCTTATTTGCAAATGAAAGTGTATTCATTGGACATCCAAAGCCAGCTCTGGAGCTCTGCTATACACAACCACACTGGCTGCCAGAGTCTCCACCATCTCATAGCTGCAGCACCTGATCAGAGAGCCTCTGCAGTCACCTGGCAAGAAAAAATCACAATAGAACGAACTTCTCACTGTCTCAGAAGAAGTCTTCTCACACATAACTCCTACTCATATTTTGTTGACCAGAACCAGTCACAAGGCACCGCCTACCTCCAAGGGAACCCAAAAAAAAATCTAAGATGATAAATGAAATATTTGGTGGAAATACTGTTGCTGCCACAAGATAGGACAATAATATATCCCTTCCTAGGTGATTAGAAGGATTAGGTAAACACACTTGAAAAAGACTTTCAGTATTCACAGCTTGGTAAAATACATACTGTCTCATGTCTACTGTCTTCTAGACCTTGTACCTAATGATGGGAATTCAATGGCCAACCTGTCCTCATGGAGCTTCTAGTCTCAGGCATGAGATAGAAATGAGAGGATCATACCAACAGGAGTGTATTAAAATGCTGAGACAGAACCTCTAAAGACAGGTGTGGGATGAGACAACAAGAAGCTCAAATTCATCGCAGAGATGGGAAGACTTCTCAAAGGAGCTCGCTCTTAAGTTACAATCTAAAAATGAGCAAGCCTTAAGCCACTGACAGAAGAAAGACCAAAGGCCCAGTGGCAGGAAAACTGTAGCATGCTTGACTAGGCACTATCCAAGAGATGTGGGAACAGAGAACAAGGGGCAATGTGAAGTAAGAGGAAGTCACTGAGTACAGCAGTCAAACCTTGGGGGCTGGGACAAGGATTTGTTTGCCCTTTATCACTAGAGCAAAATGATGTGATGCAGTTACTGTAGTCATCATTCCCACTTTGAGGATCAGTGAATCCAGGATAACCATTTAGTGGACAATCAAAAGAGGAACTGGAATTGAGGACCAAAATAGTCTCCTTTATTGTGGAAAAAAACATGTTTCCTGTGTGGGGTAGATGCCACATCCAACAGCCAGTGATATGTACGGAATCAAACATTGGTCTAGACTGAGCCTTAGACAGGGCTAGAAAAGACTGCAACCAAAAAATGAGAGTAAAGATTACTGATCAGAGACCACAGGCACTTCCTTACTGTCTCAACAGTATCAGTTTTGCCACATAACTCTAGGCAAGCAATTTCCCCTTTCCAACCCTCAGTTTCCCCACCTCTGAAGTAAAACATTGAATTACATTGTCTCTGAAGTCCCTTCCCACAGCAGGAGTCTTAGGTGTGTTTTCTGGCTGAGTAATGAAGGCAAAAGTAAGTAGACTCCAAACCAGTCTTTATCTCAAAAACTGCAATTTGCCAAACAAGAAAATCAAGGGGAAATTGCAAAGATGATGAGGGATGGACCTTTTTTCAGAACAACAACCTAATTACAAGTCACTGCTGGAGAAAAGATATGACAAAAACCTTGATTTGCAGCTTTGGGGAGTGGCATGCCATGGGATACAGGCAATTATCAATTCGAGAAGCTTCACGGAGACAGAGATGAATCATCGAAGGCAGTGTTGATAGGCTGGAAAGGAAGCCAAGCAGCATGTGACCAACATCCCAGTCTGATTCATGAATCTTCGCAGAGCTTCCCCACAAGAAGTCACTCTGAATCTGCCTAGACAGCCCTTGTGATGGAAAACTCTATACCTTTTCCCTTTGGGACAGTGCCTAGAATTATATGTGGTAAATAGTAAGAGTTCAACGCTTTTTTTTTTTTTTTTTAGTGAATGAATAAACAAATGAAAAGAAAGCTTGGGTATTTCCCACACAACTTCCTGGTACTTTCACCCACAGGTCCTGGTGACACTATGTAGAGCACCTTTGGTCTTATCTTTCTTTTTAAGGAACTGATTTTAGAGGTGCATTTAGCAACCCATGTTAGCTTTCTGTCACTGTCATACAATACCTGAGAAATTTATCTTAATAGAGAAGAGGCTCATGGTTTCTGCAGTTGCCATTCATAGTCACCTAGTTCCGTTGTTTCTGGGCCTGTGGTGAGGCCAAATAACATGATAGAGAGCACGTAGTAGAGCACAGTTGTTTGCCTCATGTGAACAGTGACCTTCATCTACAGTTTCCACCACCTAATAGTCCATCAGTTAGGTCAGAGCCCTTATGACCCAATCACCCTTCAAAATCCCCACCCCTGAATATATTGCTGCATAAGGAAGCAAGCATTTAACATATGAGCCTTTGGGGGGACATTTTAGGTCTAAACCATGACGTTTCCCATTCGTGTGTGAGGAACTCAGGGAAGTGAAGGGTGCCAATAAAAGACATGTTCATCAGCAGGTGACCACTGTGGCTAATCATCATTTAGTCCCCCTGACAATCTTCTAGAAGATGATAGAGAACTGTGCTGGCCAATACAAGAGCCACCAACCATACAGGACTACTGAGTATTTGAAATGTGGCTTATCTGAATGAAAGATACAGAATAAGTGTAAAATACTCACCAGATACTGAAAACTTGGTATAAAAATATGTAAGACAGCTCATTAATTATTTTCATGCTGTGTATTAAAATGATAATATGTCTACATAGTAGATTAAAATACAGTATTAGAATTCATTCTACCTGTTTTTTATTTGAATTTTAAAGTGTTATGTGGCTCACATTCATGGCTCACATTGTATTTCTGTTTTTGATGCTGATACAAAACAGACCTCGGGATTTAACTTACCCAAGGGGCAAGGAAGACAAGAGTTCACCCAACAATTCCATCCATTCATCTCAAGTTGAATGCTGCTCCCAGAGGATTAGATACTCCAGCATTTCTGTCTGTGCCCTGTACCTAGAGCTTCTGAAGCCAGAGAAAGACCTCAGGAAGAGTTATATGAGCTTGCTATAGGGAATCAGCATGTCGTGAACCTTGAGTGTAGGGGATATGGACAGAGCACCAACAGCCCTGCAGAAAACTGACAGTCATATTTGGGTCCTACTCTATATCCTGTCTTCTTAACCTCCAAATTAAATAGCCAATCCCTGTTTGCATGTTCTTAAAAAACTTGCATCCTGTCCCCTATGTTTCTGGATTCTTTTTTTAAATAAATTTGGTCTCTGTCCTTATTGATTGGGAATATCTATACTTTGCTGGCCTTCCCTTCCTCCAACAAGGACATCTTTGAGATTCTAGTAACTTCATGGAATTTCTTCCCAGGAAAAAAAAATTTAATAACCATGTGCACCTTATTGCATTGCATTTTGAAAAAGTTCACAACCCATTGTCTATAAATATATCTCTACAAAGATCTGTGGACCCAAGGGTGGCAACTTCTATTCAACTCTTTTCCTCCAAATCTTCCTATCTGGATCCTTTGGATTTTCTCACCAGAAAAAGAAAGTAGTTCCTAGAGCTATAAGCAGAGGCAGGCACTCCCAAATGATGGGCCGGCAGCTGATGAGTAGGATTACTCCCATCCTACTCTCCACTGAGTCTCTGGCTCCTAGTAAGCAGTCAGTGTTGTAAGGATGAGGATAAGCCTCTGAGCAACATAGATATTGCTGTGGTTTGTGTCTAGATGTCCCCTGAAAGCCTCATGCAGTCTTAAGCTTTCTCAGAGGTGGCTGAAACTAAAGTGTGTGATGCTGGGCTTAAGGGTGTATGATTGCCAAATCAGTCCACTAATTGGTTTGGCACTGTCCTAATCCCAGAAGTCTGTATAAAATAAAAGGGGCAGAAAGATGCTGTTACCTCTCCTTGTTGTTATGCTACCTTCTACCACCCATCATGACTGTTCTCCTCTGCCAAGCAACCCTACCTTGGAGCTAGCCGATTAGGGACTAAAACCTCTACAAACTGTGAGCTAAATAAACCTTCCCTCTTTTAACTTTGGGTATCAGGTATTTTGTCTCTTTAACAAGAGAAAAGTAACTAAGACATTTACCAAGGCTGAGAGTCCCTTGCCCACAAGGCAGGAATGTTAAGGTCAGAAGGAGCCAAGGATATCAGTCTATCTTCTTCATGCCAGCTGGTTAGAGGTTGCATGTCACCTCGTCTCAATCTTTGAAGTAATTCTGAGGTTTGAAGGACTATAGTCTTCATGGCTCCAATGAAGAAGGGGAAGCTCAAAGTGGAAAAATGCTTACCTAAGAGCATGCAGCTAGTAAGAGGGGAAGACAGAGCTTGAAACAATAACCTCTAGTACTCAACTTTGTTTCCCTATGTCTATATGAAGGCAGTCCTCATGGCTGCAAGCAAGGAAGACATGCCCAAGTCCATTCTCCCCTTACTCCATAGTTGTTATGATTGGGATGTGGCTGACCTGCCAAGGACTGAGGCAGCCAATGTGCCTATGCACCAGTGATGAGGTATAGGTGGACATGACATGAGCCATTTTGGTCTCACTCATTTACAAATACATTCTTACTCCTAATGATCCTTGATTTGCACATTTCCTCTCTTTTACCAAATGGATGGAATGACCAAAGTCATAGGAAGATGATAGTTACCATCAACCTGGGCTCCTGGGTAATTCTATGGAGCACAACCAAGTGCTGACCCAGAACATCTGACTATTGTGTGGGAGATAAAGGACTTGCTTGTTCTATAAACCATGTTATTTAGGGGGTTTTGTTATAACAGCTGCACCTTTTATCCTATTAGGAAATGCCAAGCCAAATTTCTCTATTATGTGGAGTCCCAGTCTATATCATACTCCTTCTCCTCATTTATTCATTCTTTCTTTCTTTCTTTTACAAAAGAAGCCTCTGAACCATTGGATCCTGGCAAGCCAGGACAGCAAGCAGAAGGATCAATTCATTAGTCCCCTTGAGGACAAAAGAAGACTCTTAGTTTGACAGCAGGGCTCATGGGATGGGGTCTGGTGCCCTGGATGAAAGGAAAGAGCAGAAACCACCCTCAGAGGTAAAGCATGAAAGTAGCCAGGCTTGACTCTCCAGCACATCAGGAACTCAGTCTGAGCAACTCCAAAGGTTTAATTAAATGAAACAGGAAGTTATCTGTAATCTGAAGAGGCCCTAAAATGACAGTGTCAAAGCTGAGAATCTGCTTTTCCTTCTTTCCATTCACCTGTTTAGTAAGGGAGGATTTCTCACTGCAGTTATGGGATGGCCAAACACAACACTTAACCCTGAACGGCAGTTTATTGACTATATATACTCGCTCGCAGGCAGGGGAATGAGGACACAGCACATCATGTAGGATCACATGGTCCCTTGCAAAGAAAGCAAACAAATAGGGATTCTGGCCTTGCAATGACAAGAGGGTGAAATGACCTCTGATTTCCATAGGCATTGTCTTGTCTGGATAATTCCACAATAAGAGAACTAAAATCCAAGGGATAAGAAGAAACTGTACATGGTTCCTTAGATAAGGAGCATTTTTGTTGAGGAGGCTTTTTCTGTGAGAGCAGAAGATACATCAGACCATTTGAGTGCCTTTGCAGTTCACCAAATGTCTAAGTAGCACACAATACTGGCCCTTAATTCTAGGCCTTACACCAGGGAATACTTCAGCAGCTGAAAGACTCATCTTGCCATCATCATCAGCTCAGGAGAGATCTCAACATGTACAGGATCTCTGCCCAGAGATTTCAGAACCTCAGAACCCTGCTTATTACAATCACTGCTGGCCATGGTGGACTCAGACTGTGACTTGACCTAAGAGGGGAACTTGATGGGGACACTCAGTTATCTGCATATTTCTGACCCTCCCTGCTCCAGCTGCTTCCAGTAAATCATTCTGACTCACGTTGGTCAAAAATCCCCACCTCCAGCTCTTTGAATTTCTCACTTTCCCTCACATTCCCTACATTTGACACAGATATGAATTAGTACATCTGCCCTTTGCTCTTGTGAGAAAGCAGGCTTTGTAACCAAGACAACTGATTTGCGCCTACAGCACTAAGCATAGAAGGAAGCTCACTGTCACAAATGAGAGTCTGTCCTGGGATACTCCCTCCTAGACCCCTGCCTCTGGCCCTTCTGTCTCCTTTGCTCCCAGTAACCCAATTCAGCCAGTCAGAGGTTGTGTTGGTTTTCTGCACTAGAGTTTCTCAAAATCTATAATCAATTCCTGGCTTGAGATACCATCTGGGCTGAACAAACAGAAAAAGGTGAACTTTGTTCTGCTTTTAACATAGCTCCGGCATCCAGCCAACTGTGAGTTTCATAACTTTGCATCTGGCAGAAATGAGCCTCATGAAGTCACATGAGACCCTTAGTGGCCATGCCACTGAGTGGGGAACTTCAAGTTGCCAGCTTTCTAAGACTTAGGCTACCCCATTCCAAATGAATTTGGGGGTCTGAGGCCACCCCCAAACTCTCCAACCACTATCTAGGGCTGATAGGGAATGATGTCAGCAAATCATCACCTCCTCCCCATGATCCTAAAAGCACTTCTAGAGAATGGCCACCTCTGAGTGTTTTTGAGAATGCTCTAGTAGCCTTGTTAGACGCACTATTTCCCTGTAAGAAATTAGAGTGTCATTTTGAACATCCATAATCCAGAGGGAGTTGATTCAGTATTAGGGCATAAAGGCTGCCACAGTATGGGAAGCTTCAATGATTAAAATTTATCTTCTCACTATTCTGGAATTGGCAGTCAGTTTTCTCCTGAGCCTTCTCTTCCTGCTTTGCCGATGGCCATCTTTTCCCTATGTCTCCACCCAGTCTTCTTTTTCTTGGTTACACATGCCTACTTCCTAACCACCTCTTTTGATCAGGACACCAGTCACACTGGATTAGGGCCTATCCACAAACTTCACTTGCCTTCGTTGCCTCTTTAAAAGTCTTATCTCCACACAGGAGCCAAAGCTGTGTGAGTTGATTCCCAGCACACAGGGGAAGCTTTGGAACATTGCTCCCAGCTGGTAAGACCACGCCCAGCATCCCAAATCACTAGAGGACACATGGGAGGTCCCCATGGGCCTAAATGGGTCACACCCAATGATCTCCAAGTGGCCAGCAGGGGCCTGAATTCCAGGAGACAAAAGTGGGGCAGGTGATTCCCAGAACACAGGAGAAGATTTGGAACATTGCTCAAAACCCGGAAATATAGGAAAATGACAAAATGAAAGAGCAAAATGCAATCTCAAACTTCCAGCCCAACCCTACCAAGCCTAGTAGACATGGACATAGAAGAAAATGTAAGCCACACACCTGAAATTCCTGAAATGATAACAACTGAAATAAAGAAACAACTCCGGGAAGCTATAAAAGAACTCAGATCAGAAATAATCTCCCAGGTAAAAGAAGAAATGATAAATGTAATGAGAGAAGTGCTGAACACATTTAAAGAAGACATAGTTAAAAAATTAGAGGAACAATACAGAAAGATGGAAACCCTGAATGAACAATATAAGAAACAAACAATGCATGAAACAGATTCAAAGAGATATACAGGAAATCAAAAATTCCATCAAAAGTTGGCAAAACTGCCTCAACGAAAGTGAAGATAGAATTTCAGACCTCAAAGACAAGATTGCAGCTAGTGAACAGGAAAGGAATGATCTTTTAAAAATAACAAGGAATCAAGAAATAACAATTCAACAGCTGCAAGATGATGCAAAAAAATATAAGATTGGTATAAATGAAAAAGAAGGTATAAATGAAAAAGAAGGTGACAACACATTATATCAAGAGGCTATTTACAGAAGGAATAGCTGAAAATTTCCCAAACATGGGAATAGAAACTGACATACAGGACAGTGAAGCATATAGACATCCAAATAACCATAACCAAAAGGAAACTACACCCAAACATATAATAATCAACATCCCAGAAATCCAACATAAGAACAAAATATTAAAAGCTGCTAGTGAGAAGAGACAGATCACTATAAAGGAAAGCCTATCAGAATCACAGTAGACTTCTCAACACAAAAATGAAGTCAAAAAGAGCATGGAGTGAAGTATTTCAGATCCTAAAGGAAAACAACTTCCAACCCAGACTGATGTACTCTGCAAAACTGTCCTTCAAAATGGATGAAGAATAAGATACTTCCAAGACAAAGAACAGCTGAAGAACTTCATAACCACCATACCAACCCTGCAAAGAATACTGAAAGACATTCTAGATAGACATAGGAAAAAACTACCAAGCAAGACAAACAAACACAGTGGAAAGGTAAAGAATCAACAGCAGAAAGATAACATGTCAAAAGTAAACCAATATATATCAGTTATAACCATTAATGTAAATGGCCTCAATTCACTAATTAAAAGAAACAGACCAGCAAAATGGATCAAGAAACAACATCCAACCATATGCTGTATAAGAGAAACCCAACTAACCCAAAAGGAAACTCATAGACTGAAAGTCAAAGGATGGAAAACAATACTTCATGCAACAGCAACCCCCAAAAAAGCTAGAGTATCTATTCTGTATTTAGACAATGTGAACTTCAAACCCAGAATGATCAAAGAGATAAAGAAAGTCACTACATATTAGTTAGGGAAAAACTTCAAGAAGAGATAACAATCTTAAATATATATGCACCAAATTCGGGAGCACCCAGCTATACAAAGCAAGTATTAACAGAAATGAAAAATCAAATCAGCAATAACACAGTTATAACAAGAGACCTTAACACACCATTCACACAAAAGGACAGATCAAACTAGACAGAAAATCAGCAAAGAAATAACAGAACTAAATCACACCTGTGAACAAATGGACTTGGTGAATGTATACAGAGTGTTCAGAATATACATTCTTCTTATCAGCACATGGAACATTCTCTAAAATAGACCATATACTAGCCCACAGAACATGCTTAAATAAATGCAAAAGAATTTAAATTATCCCATGCATGTTATCAGATCATAGCACATTGAAACTAGAAATTAATAATAAAAGCAACTGCAAAAACCCCACAAACACATGGAAATTGAATAATACACTCCTGAGCAATCAGTGGGTCACAGAGGAAACTAAAGAAGAAATTAAGCAATATCTACAAGCAAATGAAAATACAAATACATCTTACCAGAACTTGTGGGACACAATGAAGGCAGTCCTCAGAGGAAAATTGATTGCGGTAAATTCCCACATCAGGAAAACAGAATGAACACAAATAAACAACTTGATGCTACACCTCAAATATCTAGAAAAAGAAGAGCAAGTCAAGCCCAAAGAAAAAGGAAGGAAGAAAATTATAAAGATCAGAGCAGAAATCAATGCAATAGAGACTAAGAAAACAACACAAAGAATCAATTAATCAAAGAGTTGGTTCTTTAAAAGAATAAATAAAATTGATAAGTCCCTAGCCAACCTTATTTTAAAGAGAAAAGAAAAAGCTCAAATTCATGCAAATGAAAAAGGTGAAATCACTACAGACCCTGTGGAAATACAGATCATTAATACATATTTCGAAAAACTCTACTCTCATAGGCTGGTAATACAGAAGAAATAGACAGATTCCTAGAAACATATGAATTACCAAAGCTGGTCAAGAAGATGTAAAACTGCTGAATAACCCCATTTCAATTAACAAAATTGAAAATGTAATTAAATCCTTACCAACAAAGAAAAGCCCAGGTCCAGACGGATTCACTGTGGAATTCTACAAGAAATTCAAAGAAGATTTAATGTCAACACTCCTCAAACTTTTCAATGAAACTGAAAGGAAAGCAGTTCTAACTCATTCCTGGAAACAAAAATAACTCTAATAACAAAACCTGAGAAGGACCCAACCAAAAAAGAGAACTACAGGCCAATTTCTCTAATGAACATAGGTGCAAAAATTCTCAATAAAATATTGGCAAACAGAATGCAGCAAATTATCAAGAGGATTATATACCATGACCAAGTAGGATTCATCCTAGGAATGTAGGGATGGTTCAACATACACAAATCAATAAATGTAATCCACCATATCAATAGAGCCAAAAATAAGAATCACATGATCATTTCTATAAATGCAGAAAAAGCTTTTGATAAGGAAGGTCCAACACTTATTCATGATAAGAACCTTACAGAAAATTAGAAGAGATGGTCTTTACCTCAATATGATAAAAGATATCTATGATAAACCAACAGCCAGCATCATATCAAACAGCCAAAAACTGAAAGCTTTTACCCTAAAATCAGGAACAAGCAAGCCTTTACCCTGAAATCAGGAACAAGACAAGGATGTCCATTATCACCACACTTATTCAATATAGTGCTAGAAATACTAGCCAGAGCAAGAGAGAGAAATAAAAGGAGTAAGGATAGGAAAAGAAGAAGTTAAATTATCACTATTTTCAGATGACATGATACTTTACATAGAAGACCCCCAAAACTCCATTGAAAGACTCCTAGGTATAATAAATAAATTCAGTAATGTAGCTGGATACAAAGTCAATACTCAAAAATCAATAGCATTCCTATACACTAACAACAAAACCACTGAGAGAGAAATAAGAGAAACCACACCCTTTATAATAGTATCCAACAAAATGAAATACTTAGAAATTAATCTAACAAAAAAAGCAAAAGAACTATTCAGGGAAAATTATAATACCCTGAAAAAAGAAATCAAAGAGGACCTCAGAAAATGGAAAGACATCCCTTGATCATGGATAGGAAGAACAAACATTGTGAAAATGGCCATTCTCCCTAAATTGTTATACAGATTTAATGAAATCCCAATCAAAATGTCACTAGCATACCTCACAGATCTAGAGGAATCACTCCTAAAATTCATCTGGAACCAAAAGAATAGCATAGAACTGACCTAGAATAGCAAAGGCAATTCTAAGGAACAAAGGCAAGGCAGGAGGTATCACAATCCCTAACTTTAAGTTATACTACAAAGCTACTGTAATAAAATCAGCATGATATTGGAATAAAAACAGACCTGAAAATCAGTGGAATAGATTGGAAGATATAACTACAACTATAAACACTCAGCCACCTTATGTTTGATAAAGGGTCCAAACACATTCACTGGAAGAATGATAGTCTCTTTAACAAGTGGTACTGAAAAAATTGGCTCTCCATATGCTGCAAACTAAAACTAGACCCATGTCTATCACCATGTACAAAACTAAAGTCTAAATGGATCAAAGATCTAAGTGTTAAAACAGAAACATTAAATCTGTTAGAAGACAAAGTAGGTAGAAATCTTGAAGACATAGGAGTAGGTAGAGAATTCATGAACAAGAAACAAACTGCTCATGAAATACTTTCCAGAATCAATAACTGGGATCATGTCCTATTTTTTTTTAATTAAAAGAGAATAAAACAAAAGAAGGCAGTACAGAGCAGATCAGAACAGGACAACATAAGCAACACAGTACTTTACATTAAGACAACTGGACATCAACAGTAGCTAACACCATATCTCTTACTCTGCTATAGTTGAGCATAGTTTCAAATACAATAATATCAAACATAACACAAGATCATGTCCTATTAAAGAGTCTTTGCACATCAAAAGAAATTTCCAGCATAGTCAAAAGAAAACCCACGAAGTGGGGAAAAAATCTTAGTGAACTGTCTCTCAGACAAAGGACTTCTGTCTAGAACTTATAAAGAATTAAAAAAATTGGATCCCCAAAATTCAAAGACCTAATCCAAAAATGGGCATCTGAGATGAATACACAGTTCTCAGATGAAGAAATACAAATGGCAAATAAATACATGAAAAAATGTTCAGCATCATTGGTAATTAGAGAAATGCAAATTAAAACCACACTGAGATTCCATCTCACTCCAGAAAAAATGGCCAGGAGAAAGAAAACTACCAACAACAAATGCTGGAGATGCTGCAGGGAAAAAGGAACTCTTCTGCACTGTTGGTGGGAGTGTAGACTGGTACAACCACTGTGGAGGCCAGTCTGGAGGTTCCTCAAAAAACTGGGATTGGAAGTCCCATTTGACCCAGCTATTCTACTTCTGGGAATATTCCCAGAAGAACTGAAAAACATCATACCACAGTGATATATTTTATAGCAGCACAATTGTAATAGCCAGATCTTGGAAACAACCTAAATGCCCATCAACTGAGGAATGGATAAAAAAGTTGTGGTATTTTTATACAACAGAGTACTACTCTGGTATAAAGAATGATCACACTGAGATATTTATAAGTAAATGGATGCAACTCGAGACCATACTCATAAGTGAAATAAATCAAACTCACATGTATAAATACCATATAGTCTCCCTAGTGTAAGAAATGGCAAGAGTACATAAGGTACAAAATACTCAATAAATACAGTGAAAGGGTAAGAATCTCCTTAAAGGGGAAAAAATAATATCTCAGGGAAAATGAGGAAAAAGAAAAAGGAAGGGAAAACAAAAAAATATCTAAAATTATATAAACACTTAGGATAGCTAAGATGATTGTACTACAAATTCTATAAGTTCTTGGAACAAAAAGTTAACATTCATAGGATTGGAACAATTGTGCATATCGTTTTATGGTGATCTGAGGAACTCTTGAAGATCATTATGTAAAATAACAACCCTAGAGTTATGCTCCCACCACCTTGTTTGGAAGGCCTATTTTGTCAGTGTTTTGGGCTCTTTGCTATTGTTATTTGTCTTTTATGTTTTGTGTTTTTCTAGGAATTTGTTGTGTTTTGTTTTGTTTTGTTTTGTTTTCTCTCTAATACAGAAAGGATAGGTACACATGTAGAGACTCATACATGCATAGAATTTCTCCTAAACAGTTTATGAGAATTGATTATATAATGCATGATGAAATGAACAGCTACTTTGAAGAAAAAGACACACTATGGTATCCAGTGCTGATTCTGTAGTGTCGTGCTGTGAAATCCAGCAATACTATTATTCTTTGTTCAGAGTGGTTTTAGTCTGTTTTGTGTTGTTTAATTTCAACATACATGAAGGTATGGCCAGCTATTTTGAAGAGAACAAGAAACATTATGGCAGCCATTGTTGGTTTCCCTATTGTATGGTTTTGAAGGCCTCTAATGTCTTCATCATTCTGTTCTGATCAGTTTAATACTATTTTGTTTTGTATGAATTCATTGTATATGAAGATATGGACAACTATTTAGAGGAAAACAAGAGATAATATGATAGCCAGTGATGATCTCCTATTGTCTTGCTTTGAAATCTATGCTACTTACATTGTTTTCTTCTGATCTGCTTTGTTCTGTTTTGTTATGTTTAGTTTTACTCTATCTAGAATAAAACTTTTAAAAGGCCTTATCTCCAAACACAGTTGCATTCTGAAGTCCTGGCAGTGAGAACTGCAACGTGTGAATGGGAAGGACCCACTCCATTCACCTTCAGAGAGAGACACAAGCTCTAAAGCTGGGATTTGATTTTCACAGAGATGGACAAGCCTCACGTGGAGTGAAGAATCAGAAGACAGACTTCTGTGTCTAAAGAAGGAAAAAGGCAGGTCTCAAATGCATGAAGATAAAAATGCCCTAAGCATTAACATATTTAAATGGAAATAAACTTCTATGACAAGCAGTACGCTCGTGTCACTCCAAGTATTTCAGCCAAGCTGGAAGGTCATCAAGGTGTTGGAGGAGACATTTTGATGTACTAAATCAAAATATTGGACTAAATAATTTCTCTTACAGCCTTCTCTGGTGGTTCTTTAGTCCTGTATAACATTTACCAAGCCATCTCTTTCTCAACTAAATTGTCTGGAGAGTGTCTAATGACATTCAAAACATCAAAGTTACTAGTATTTGTCAACAGATTTCATGAACACACACACACACAAAAAAAAAAAATACCAGAAGCAAGGTTTACCTAAAACACATGAAAGAACTTCTGAACCATATCAAGAAACCAAGCCTCTGGGAAGAATATAGCTCTGTGTTTGTTGGGTCAGGAATTCATCCTTCTTGAAGGGTGTGGCAGGCAGAACAATAATGACCCGAATGATGTCTGTGTCCTAATCCCCAGCACCTGTGAATATGCTACTTTACAAGCCAAGAGAGGATTTGTAGATGTGACTAAGGTTAAAGGCCTTGAAATGAGGGGAGAATACTACATTATTTGGATGGTCCAGTGTAATTGTATGAGTCCTTGTGAGCAGAGACCCCTTAGGCAGCTGTAGTTAGAGGATGCGGGAGAGAGACTGGGGGGGACTGGGGTGGGGCTCAGCCACAAGCCACAAGCACAGTCACACTCTGGAAGCTGGAGAAATGAAGAAACTAGATTCTTCCTTGGAATGTCCAAAAAGGAACACACCCTTATCAACACTTTGCTCTTAGCCCAGTGAGGCTCCCTCAGACTTCTGACCACCAAAATGCCAAGATATGTAAGTTGTTTTTAAGTTACCAAAATTGTGGTGATTTATTACAGTAACAGGAAGCTAGCACTTTGAAATCATAAAACCACAATTCATTTCCCAGTGTCCAGACTGTGCAAACTTGGGCTAGTGGATTAACCTCCCAGAGTCTCAATTGTCTGCAACTGAAGAAATTTACATCTCTCACAGGGCTGATGTGAGAGTTGAGGTAGATAACAGACTGCTGGCCTCTTGCCTCACCCAGAGAGCCTGGCAAGCCCATCTCTCCTTTCCTGCCTTGTCCTTTCAGACTGTTTATTGTGTTACTGCTCCTTTGGAAATGGGGCGATTGGGTCCAGATCACCCAAGGATATTGCCAGTAACATGCAACAAATCAGAGAAAGTCTGGGGTCTGTACTCTGGCTCTTCAAGTCCCCATTTGGTGGCTGCCCTGTGGGTAGCCAAAAGCCAAACCCTCAAGCAGCAATAAAAGGAGCTCTAGAGACAGCATACCTGATGATCCAGGCAATGGGTGGCAGTGACCAGAGGGCAGCCAAGGACTAGAGTGGCTCAAAGTTTCAGGCATCTCTAGAGTCTGAGTGTCCTCATCAACCAACGTCCCCAAGAACTCCACCTCTGACCACCACCCCAAATAGCACTATCTGAGCTTTCCAAGGCCTTGCTGACTCCAGGGTCAGCCTTACAGGAAGTCCTAGGGGACCCCACTTAGAAACACCCTGCTGCTGCCATCTTAAAGCACCAAATAATTTTAACATATAAACTCATGTAACAAAATTAACCATTTTAAAGTGAATAAATTGGTGGCATTTAATATACATTGTGTCTCAGTATTGTGCAACCAATAGCTCTATCTATGTCCAAAACATTTTCATCACTTTAAAAGGAAACTCCATCCATTAAACAATCATTCTCCATTTCCATGCTCCCCATCTTCCAGCAACTGCTAATCTGCTTCCTGTTCCTACTGTCTTACCAATTCTGGATATTTCTTTTTTCTTTTTAATTTTATTTTAAAGGGGGTAAAATTAAACACAACAAAACAGAACAGAACGGGACATAAGAAAGCATAAATTTCAATGCTAGACAACCAGAGATCTTCACTATCTGTCATATTGTCTCTTGTTTTCTTCCAAATAGTTGTCCATATCTTTGCATATGGGGAGCTCATACTAAATAACATAGCCAATCTTTTCACAAGATGTGTAGTTAACTGGCTCCCACTTGCTAAGTGGGGGTCAGGGGACACCGGACAGGGGACAGGACAACATGAGATGTTTGATTCTCAGCCCGTGCACTAACAGGCTCACAGCCACCCCCCAGAGAGGGGAGGAGCTCCTTGTTCTCCCAGCACCCCAAGTCAACCACATGGTACAGGTCCCGAGGCACCAGGGTCTCTCTCCTTCGGGCCGCTGAAAGTCTGCCACATTCACCTGCTATTTGTTTCTTATGAATTGACCATTACATTTCCAAAGTTCAGGGCGGGAGGCTGATTGCTGGTTTGCTCAGCACCCTAAGTTCCAACATGGTCCGATTCTGGATATTTCAAATGAATGGAATCAAAGAAAAACTATGTCTTGTTTCTTTCACTGGGCATGTTTTTGAGCTTTACAAGGTATAGCATGCAACTGTACTTACCCTTTTATTCTGTTGACTACTATTTCTTTTTGCTTAATTTTTGAATAAGACACCCACAGTTTTATTTTGTACTAGCTTTGGAAATGATAGGAGCCTTTGACAGGTGTGTGGAAGGTGATTGTGTTTGGCTGGACCATAATCTCCCAGCCTCTCCTCCTTCCACGAACCCTTCAACATGCAGCCAAAATGATCTTCTTCCTGTAAAACCTGTCCACATCACCTCCCTGCTTCCATAACTAGCATCTATCATCCTCTACTCCATGTCTCTGCCTCCAGCTACAGGGTCCAGTGTTCTGCAAAGGCCAGGCTATGGCAAATCCCTCTCAGTCTGGAAGCTTCTCTCTGCTTCCCCTACTTCCTGTGGCAAATTGATTCAAATATTATAACTCTATGAGCCTAATATCCTCATTCTCCAAAATGAGGTGAATGGTGGAAGGGCTATGAGCTGGGCAGTGACAAAGATTCCATCTGCTTCAAGGCTGACCTTCAGGAAGATGGACTAAGAAACTGATGAGTCAATTTAAACTTCCACACTGATACTTTGGGGACTATAGTCCTTACTTACAAGGGAACTTATGTACTCAATGAGATATAAATAAGCACATTAAAGTATTCCTGCTCCAGTCCAGCCTAATGGCCAAGAAATTAATAGTTGTAAATTGGAAAGAGCTTGAAATAAATACAGCTGGAGTCATGCTTGCTCTCGCTGAGGACCTGGGCCAAGAAAATCAGAACGAACACAGGGCCACTGAGAAGCACTTTCTGGACATAACTAGTGGGCAGATTATCATGTGGATCACTGATCTTCCTACTTTATCACATCAGCCATCATGAGATCACTTATCAGCACTCCTTGTTTTCTCTTCCTTGCAAGAGTCAGGAGACTGTGGAGTTGGAAGAAACTCTGGACAGCCTGGAGACCAAAGCTCATCTTCCTGGCATCTCCTCCTGGTGGCTGATGCCTCTTGTATCAGAGATCTCTGACACCAGAACCTCAGCTATGAACAGATGTGTCACAGTTCACTCATTGTCACTGGGTCCATGCTTGTAGGCTGGGTCCCCCAGCCGTCAAAACCAACACCTGCCTTCCATCCTCCCCTCCTTGCTTGGCTGGCCTGGGTTCCTGTCTCTAAGGTCTGGCTCCAGCAGGGTGACACCCTTCTATCTCCAGTCTCTGCCCCTCCACAGATTCCTGCCCACCAAGCTTCATATGTGCTCATCTCCCCCATCTAGACAAAAGCCCCTGCCTTGATCTGCCTGTCCCCCACCTATCTCATCTCTCTACCACCACACACACACACACCTGCACTTCACCCCATGTCCTGCCTTCCACCCCATAAGCCTCAGTTTCACCACCTATGAAGTGAGGGATTTGATCCCTTCTGCATCTAAATGAAAAATACAGTGTACACACACACACACACACACACGCACACGCACACGCACGCGCACACACACACCACTTAGGCTTTGTCCTGAATAACTAAGTGCTTTCCACGGAAGACACAGGAACAGACCACGAGGATCCCAGTGAAAGCAGCAGATGCATTCTCTCTTGTGCTTTTTTCCTTGCTGCTTTCACCATCTTATGAACAAAAATAACTTGGTCTGATTCCCTGGGAAATAAATAGAAAGGAAGCTAAGAGTCAAATGGGTGTCCACTTTCAGAAAATCAAAGGCAAAAGTAAAGAAAGGAACAGAACAGAACTTGGAGATGTCAGACACACAGCTTAATGAATGAGGATACAGAAGCCGAAGTGACTAGGGAAGTTAAGGCAGAGAGAAAGCTTTACCCAAGGTCTGGGCCCTTGCTCACATGTGTTATGAACTATCTTTACTCTGGGGCAAGTTTGACAACAGTCAGCTCAGAAACATGGGCTCATCAGATAGGACCAAAACTCACCTACCGGTTGGCAGGCTTCTCTTCAACTATAAAGTATAAAACTGTCTATATTGGGACAGGTGGTGAGCTTATCCTTTTTCCTTTCTTGGTCTTCTCATCACTTTTCTTCCTATTTTATCTATGTTGTGACTGAGAAGTTTCTAATTGAAGCATTCTCGTTAGTGCTGATATATGTCTAACCTTCCTGAGATGAGCACATAGGAAGAGGATGGAGAAGTGGGTCTCAGGGTCCCTGAGGACTGGGATCCCATTTTTCACCTCTGGGGGTGGGAATAGTGGTACGCAAGGGGGAAGGTAACTTCCACTTTTGTATCTCTGTCAAGATTTAACTATTCAATTTTTTTCTAACAACATATGCTATAGTTGGCTTAGGATTTTGTTTTTGTTTTGTTCCATTCCATTAACATGCACAGAAATGGCTGGATGTGTTATTCCCCAGGTTATTCAAGGAAACAGATCAATCTGGGAAGACCAAATCAACTTGTTGGCCATCTCCAGTATGATAAACCAGGTGTCAGCAAACTATGGCTCACAAGCCAAGCCCAGCCCATCATTTGTTTTTGTAATGTGCAGATTAAGAAATTCTTTTAAATTTTCAAATTTTTTTAAGTCAGAAAAGGAGCCTATTTCATGACATGTGAAAATTATATGAAATTCAAATTTCACTATTCATAAATAAAGTTTTATTGGAACACAGCCATGCCCATCTATTTACATACTGCCAGTGGCTGATTTTGCACAAAATAGGAAGACACTAACTATATGGTCCCAAAAGCTAAGACTATTTACATTCTGGCTCTATACCAAAACTGGAACCACCTCAAGTCTGTACTACAGCATCCTGTTGTCTCAGGCCTCAAAGAAAATCTTGAAAACTGACAAGGTGGACAGGAAGAAAAATGCTAGAAACCAAACAGACTATGCTTAATCTTTCTGACTTATCTTTGTGTTGCTAGAGATCAAACCCAGGGCCTTGGCACATGCTACAACCAAACCCTAAGTTCAGCCCTCAGTCTTTCTGATTCCACTGTAGCACTAGCAACAAAGCCCAAAGGAATTCCAATAAATTAGCCCATAATGTTTTGCTGTACCATGGTGAATATTTAAATACAGGAAACCTTTCCATTTTCTCGTTTATACTTCCCTTCCTGTTTTATCTACATCATGGCTGAGAATTTACTAATTCAGAGATACCTGAATCAAACCCCATGGCTGGAGAAAGGGAGGGAAAAAATCCTGGAGAAGTCCAAAAGCCCATCAAGCAGACAGATTCCAGGATGCCAAAGAAAACTTTTCAGGTGGGGCACTGAGAACCAGTGCTTTCTTCCCAGTATCAATCTGCTAGACTGGTTCTTGGTTCCAGCTCTAATCTGGAGACTGAGCCCTGTCTGTGGAGATTTTTTCCAAGAAAGCTCTGGTGGGCTGGAGGTAGGATTCATTTCCCTGCCATCTCCCTTAAAAACATGTTTGACTCCTTTGCAAGTCAAACCCAAACAGCCTGGCGATGTGCTGACATGTTCTGAAGTACACGGAGGTAGGACGAGGGGAGACGTGTGCTTCAGCAAGGTGGCACTAGGAGGGCACTGGGGGCTCTGGCAGAAATATTATTGGCAGTCAGACAGGGCAGGCCCTTGGAAAAGTCAGTGCAGAAGATAAGAGCACATTATAATGGTGGTTGGAGGCACATTCACTGAAGGCCAGGCCTCAGGGTAAAGATGGAATGACTAGACCTACATACCTTCCCAAGGGTATGAATATTAATTTAGAATTTATTTAGAATATTAATAGAATTAATACTTTAAATAGGCATCAGTCATCTGGGTGGGGAACTAAGACTCCCTGACTCATCCCTTCCAGGAAAGGTCCTTGTTCTTTCCATGGACACTTGCTAAGTGACTTGCTTCCCCTTTGGGTCAATATTATCTGAAACACTATATTTGTAATCTTACCAGTTGATCATAGTTTTGTTCTACTTTATACCCAACTCATGATTTTGTACTCAACTCATGATTTTACTCTACAAAACTTCCTCTGAGAAGTGGGCTCAGTGGCAACCCACTTTCTGGGTCACCTCCTGTCCATTTTAGGCAGGAGCTGTCTTTTCTTCCAAAAAAATTCCTACTCTTAACTTCCATTGTTCCTCAGAATTCATTCTAAAATTTAGGGAAATGAATACAGTGTATTAGACAACTAGCAGGTTGGGAGTTAGAATATTTCCCGTATGTCATTTGCAGCCCCTATATCCATTCTTATAACAATTATACATTCGCTACCAGTGGGTGGTGTTGGGTAGGATAGTGCCAAATGCAAGGAAACATCTGACGGAACAGACCTAACCTGACCAATCACTCCCCAGCAGCTGTGTGAACTGAGGCCTGAGTGAAGAGGAGCAGTGGAGGAGAGGGAGGGAAGGAAGGAGGAGCATTCCTGCCAGCAACCCTGAGACAGAAGAAAAATGAATTCGAACCGAAAGACAATCGGCATGCGGGGAGGGGACTGTAAGGAGCAGCCCTCCATAAAGCTAAAGGGCAGGCAACGTTCAGTTACTGGAACTTGGAACTGAGGATTTCAATCTTTATCCTCAAAACAAACAAGGACAGAGAGGCTCACAAGAGGCGGTCCCTCCAGGAGGAAGCTGACCACAGTTGTTTTCTAGGGCTGCTGTCAACAAGTACCGTACAAGTTCATACCTCAATTATGGAAGCTAGAAATCTAAAGGTTGTTTAGATTTCAAGTTGTTGTGAAGCTACCTGTGAAGCAGAAACAACTTTTTCAAGTTGTTGGGTGGGGCTGTTTCCTCCTGTGGGCTGTGAGGGAAGATCTGTGCCAGTCTCTCCCCTTGGTTTGTAGACGGCATTCTCCACATATGCATGTCTGTCTCCAGATTCCCCCTCTTCTATCATCACAATGATTCAGTGCCCACCTCAGTGGCCTCATTTTAACCCCATGACCTCTGCAAAGAGCCTCTGTCCAAATAAGGTCCCATTCTGAGGAACTAGAGGTTAGGAGTTCAACTTACGGATTTGGGGGGAATAAACCCAACCTGTAACGCTGACCAAGAAAAACCTGACAGGAAGTGAGGGAAAGATTTAAGATTCTTCCAGTGTTTTCAGAGAGACCCACAGTGGTTAAAACCACTGTCTTTGTATCCCTTTAAACTGGCAACCATCTCATTTGTTCCCTCATTTGTTTGAAATAGTACTTCACAGAGAAGACCTCACAGAGGTCCTCTGGGATGCTCAGACTTCTCTAGGATGAAAATTCAACCCAAATAGACATTTCTCCCGTGTTGGTGTCTGTGAGATCTCTCTAAATTCCCGGGGGGTGGGGAACAACAAGAGGATGAAGAAAATAAAATATAAGAGACAGAAAGCTGGGGCCAGGCAGAGCCCTTCTTCCAGATGGGAGGAAGACACTCAACCACCATGATATATTTATTTATGCACTTGTCATACCATGCCTCTTTGCTTATGTAGCTCGCTTCTTATGCCCAGTGTTCTTCCATGTTTTCTGGGTTAGAATACCTGTTCACCCCCAGCACTCCATGCCTCAGGGCATTTCTCAGGCACTCCACGCCCTCGGGGCACCCCTGTTCAGGCACTTGTGCTTTCAGCTCCACATGTGAAATATCACTAGCTCAGTGGCTCCCAATACTCCAGGATATGTTAGCCAGAAGCAAAGCAAAAGAGGCTGGCTACCTGTGAAGCAGAAACAAGCAACCTCTAATAGGGTCATGGGAAATGCAAGGAAGGGGTGCAGGTGGGAGTCCATGTTCCTGTCTTTCCAAAAACATCTATAACTTTATGTGCAGTATTAGTTATTGTCCCCTCCCAGAAGTCCCCTAACCTGATTCATAGACCCCCAGGATACTTGTTAAAATCCAGCTTCCCTGTAACCCTACCTTTGGAAATGCTAGGGCAAGATCCCAGATTAACATTATCAATCTCTATCCCCAGTGACTCTGGTCTCCAGTGGCATTTAGAAGCTTCCACTCCACAGGACTGTCTTCCACCAGGCCTAAAGATAAACATACACACAGGGTTCTGTAGAGCCCCACGGTTGGGTCTGCGGGGGAACTGGCACAATTCCTAGCCCTTGATTATTCCCCTAAATTGTTCAAGGCAGACTCTCATTTCCATTTCTATTCCTGCCTCTCAACTCTGATTACTTCAGCAAGCGCCTTTCAATTGCTCCATTCTTTTCTTCCATAAAGAAATGCCCCAACTTCAATCTTTTGAGAAAAGATTATATATATGCTATTTCCCATGTTCAGAAAGCTTTGTGTTTTCTACCACAGGGATGGGTTTAGGAAAAGATTTTATTTGTCCTACTTTTGATTACTTTAAATCAACAAAGACAGCCTTATAGCAGCTTTTGATCAAAACTTCTCTTTGTAGGTGGAGGTGGCCACTGGTGGGTTAGACATGAGCACTGCTCTGGGTGGGTCCCATAGTGAATTTGGGTGGGTCCCATGGTGAAAGCTGTTGGGTCACTGCACACCAACCTTAGCAGTCACCTCCACATGCTGAAAGCTGCTTAGGCACACTCTACTAGTGCCTGTGTGTTCAGGGCTGACCAGTGTGCTGGGAAAGTCAGAAGTCCTAGGGAGTCCGCCCTCCAGAAGCTCCCTTGTGTTTAAATTAAGGTAATTCCAAGCTATGTTCCATGCTGGATTGCACATTCCCCAAATGATTGAACTCCAATTGCCCTCAGTAGTAACCCATTTGATAACATCCTTTACTCACTCCCTTCTCTATCACACTTTCCTTTTTCCTAGGATCATGTCCCAGGGAAATTATCTGGGCTCCAATTCTTATCTCAGGATCCCATTCCAAGGGAATTCTAGTTAAGATAGGCACCAGTATAACCTGTTTCTCCTGTTTTGTATCATAGTGCTTACTCAAAAACTCAAATCCAAAATCATATTATATTTTGGACTTTCTTATAGAATATTTAGGGTACAACATCATAAACTATAGAAGGCCTTTTTCTGGCCATGTTAAATCCAATCCTGTAATTCAAACTGGGGACTCCTCTGGGACTTCAGACTAAATTGGGCTTGCAGCTCAAATAAATTGTCAGCATCTACAAACCCATTTCAGCCAACATAAACCATAGAAGAATTTTTGGAGATAGGATTGTAAAATGATACAATCTGGCAGTTCCCCCAAAGGTCAAACATAGAGTTATCATGTGACACAGAAATTTGATTCCTAGATCTATACATCCAAGAGAATTGAAAATATATGTCCACACAAAAACTTTTACATGAATGTGTTAGCAGCAGAATTCATAAAAGCCAAAACAGTGGAAACGACCCACATATTCATTATAATTGACTGATAAACAGTGTGCATATCTATGCAATGAAATTATTCATCCATAAAAGGAATGAAATACTAATACATGCTAAAATGTGAACTTTGCAAATATACTAAGTGAAAGAAGAAAATCACAAGGGCCACATATTATATGATTTAATTACATGAAATATTCAGAATTTGCAGATTCATAGAGATAGAAAGTAATTAGCAATTGCCAGAGATGTATGAGGAATGACCGCTAGTAGATAGAAGGATTCTTTGGAAGGAGGATAAAAATGTTCTAAAATTAAGACAGCAGTGACAGGTATGCGACTTAGTATACTAGACCAATATATTGTGTCTTTGTGCAAGGCACACCTTGTTGTATGTGAATTCTGTCTCAATCAAATTGAGAGACAGAGAGATTA
Organism: Dolichotis patagonum; assembly: GCA_004027295.1. Taxonomy (NCBI): domain Eukaryota; kingdom Metazoa; phylum Chordata; class Mammalia; order Rodentia; family Caviidae; genus Dolichotis; species Dolichotis patagonum. The sequence goes on from PVJX010004927.1 coordinate 58,302, forward strand.
TATGATTATGCGTATTTCTGGAATCCCCAAGGAAAGTAGACTTCTAGATGTTCTACAACTCTCTAACTTTCCTGAAATACTTCTTCAAAACCATGTCACAATCTCAGAAGAAAATGAGACTAAAAGGTTGTAGTCTTAGTGGTGGCAAAACTACATCCAAGCAGAGCCATGAGCATAGCAAAACGGACCAGAGAAAACCTTGTTCTGGATCCCAACGTAGCTACTTGCTGGTCCTACTACCTCAGCAGGCTGTGCCTGGAGGCAGTTTTGTAAATATTCAATGAGACACACTCAATTTAAATGTCTACCTCAGCTAGACAAAAGTAAGTCATATTACAGCAACATCTGTACTCATTTGTATGCATTCAAGGCAGCTGAATCTCCATAGTCACAGACCAGCTGACTCAGATGTCCTTCTGTAATGATGGCTCTATATGGGCTAAATGTCCAGCTGGAGCTGGGATTGAAATTTTATCCCAAACAGGAGGTATTAAGAGTTAGGATCAAGTGGGGCCTTTAAAATATAATTAGGTCATGAGGGCTCTGCTCTCATGAAAGGACTAATCCATTTGTGATTTCATGGATTCATGGGTTCATGAATTATCTTGAGAGTGGGTCTATTATAAAAGTCAGTTTGGCTCTATCTCTTGTACACACCTCTCTCCCCATGTGATGCCCCATGCTGCCTTAAGACTTTACAGAGAATCTCTGCAAAGAAAGTCCTTGCCAGCAAGAAGATCCTACCAGATGTGGATCCTTTACCTTGGAACACCAAGTCTCCAAAGTCATGACTTTAATAAACCCTTATTCTTTATAAATTACACAGTCTCTGGTACTCAGTTATAGCAACAGACATTGGACTAAGATAATGTCTTTATCCCAGAAACTATTTTTTTTATTTTGAAGAGAATGAAACAAAACAATAAAATGGAATCAAACAAAATAGTCAGAAAAATATTAGATTTCAAAAACAAGGCAGATGGAAATCCCCCATAGTTGCTGTATTGCATATTGCTGTCCTCTAAATAGATGTTCAGACTACTGGTTTTAGGCTTGCAAAAATCAAGTAAACAATGCAAGAATTAAATTGTTTTTTAAGCTATTATCACAGCCTGTGTTCCTCTGAATCAGCCAGTTGCTTAAGGGGGCTGTTGGTGGGGTTGAAGGGATTCTTCTTGTCTCCCAGTCTACACACCAGCTGGCTCACAGGAAGGGGTTGGCTTCTTGGTTCTCCTCCCAGCCCATGGCTGCCACTGGCTCATGAATCACAGAAACTATTAAGGTCACCAAAAAATTTATTCAGAAGGCCTGGGGTCATTCCCTGGGGCAGAATATAGTATGCAGTTAAGTTCAATATTATGGTCTTTAATCAACTATAAAAGTTTTGAACAAAGTCTAACATTGTCCCCCTTTTACAGAAGAAAAATAGAGTGAATGACTAACTCACACAAGAGAAAGTGAATGACTAACTCACACAAGCAGGAACTCATATTGCTGGAGCTTGGGCTCACATCTCCAGCCATGTACCATACACATAGCAGAGACTCAAAGAAGCCGGGGTGGGGGGGGGAGTATGTCCACACTGGAGCTACTTCTTCTACTAGGAAGCCAATGAGGATAGCTATAAGGCCCCTGGAGGGAAACCTGGAATGACCAACTATTCAAATTGAGACCAAAGAACTGGATGGTTTCTCCCATAATCCATACAGTAGCCCTGCTCCATGCAGCTCATTGTCACATGTGTGCAGAAGACAAAACAAGACTGTGGGATGGTTTTGAACTGTACCTGGACAGGTACACTACACTACAAAGGCAGAATTTGAACCCAGGCCTATACAACCTGAAGTCTTATGATCTTTGCCCTATAGTATTCACCTGGTAGACAACTCAAAACAAAAACCACTTATCTTTAAAAATCTTTGTGTTGAACTTTTATTCAGATGGGGTAGAACAGACCAAAATGTAGCCCCCAAAGTAATGGTTGTTCCTCACTTATAGCTTATTTGTTCATAGCTATAAAATGTAAATAAAACCCATTCTACAGATTTTCTATGATTAATGAGCTAGTTTACATAAGGCACTTGGCAGATATCTGGTGCACTGCAGGTGGCCTAAATGTTAACTCCTTTCTTTCAGTATGATGGCTGATAGGCCAAGATCTCATTGTAGGTAAAAGACAGAAGGACATGGGTAGTTGTGGCATACTGAATTACAAGACAGAGGGTCCTAAAGAACATCCCATCTTATCCAGTAGATAATGATTTCATAAACTGAGGTTCATAGCGAGGTCCATGCTGGAGATACAGCTCAGCGGCACAGTGCCAGCCTGGCAGGCACAAGGTCCTCAGTTCAATTCCCAGTACCACAAAGAAAGAAAGAGAGGCCCATAGTCATCCAGCAAGACAGCTTCATTTTTCAAAGAAAGAGAACTATTCCATATTTCCAGGTTTTTTCCCTAAACACAGAAGGTCAAGAAACAACTCCTCCTCCAATAATCCCAGGAAACTCTTTATAAAGACACTTCTCTGGCATAAAAGCTAAATTGCCTAAATACGGCTAACTCTTAGATAATGCTGGTTAATCTTGGCTAATGTTTAATTCTCTAAAGCATCTTTTCCCATCAATAAACTTTTTGTGGGAAACTCTCATTTGCCTTGCATTTCTTATGGAAATGTGATTTGTACATACATCCTCCCTGCATAAATATTTAGCTCATCATTGTGCAGCACAAATTCCCTGCAAATTAGGTGGAAATCAGCCTCAGCTGACAGAAGCATCTATACTCATCCAGGGGGAAAAAATCATTATTATTTAGAACAGATTAAGCCCTGACAGTAAGTACTAGATGGACCTGCAAACTTCAGTAAACATTGAAAGCAAATGTACACCAAATGCTTGAGCTCAGATCGCTCTTGTAATTTCTACCTACCAGGAGAAAGGAAAAGGTAGAGGGGAAAAAATGGGTTGAAAATTGGCTCTGTCAATTACCAACCATTTAAACAGTAGCAAATCACTAAGTCCTTCATCTACAAAATGGGTCTGAGCATATCTATTGCAGAGTTTGTATTATAAATATTAAATGATATCATATGTGTAAAGTATCCTAGTATATACTAGATGGTCAAATGTTAATTTCTAACAAACATATGGGCCTCAAGTAGGTGAGACATAGAACTGATAGCTGACAGGCTGGTTACAGTTGTGTCCCACATTCCTGTGTGATGAATATACTTCTGTCTAATCATAACTATGCTTTATTTGAAGACTGCAGATAACTCTACCAATGTGACATAAAGCTAAGCAGTGAATGGTGGGCCAAATGGGTCAAGAAAGAACATTACCAGTAGATGCTCTTGACAAAGACTAAGAGGGTCAGCGTATAAATATCCAACAACTCTCGGGTATATGTTTTACATTATTTCCCCCAAGTTCCTCCACAGGATTAAACCATCCTGCTTGTTGGCTCTGTGGCATATGTTGTTGGCTCCTTTCCTTCCCTGTTTCATTTGGCAACTTGGGTGATCTTAAAGATGTTCAGCGTATGCCATCCCCCAATACACCACTCTGACACAAGGGTTTGAATTCAGAAAAAGTAAGCAATGATGAGCTCTCTGCCATCTCTGCCAGTCTGTCTGAAAGTAGAATATAAATTCCCTGATGAAGGTGTCTCCCACTCCTGTTCCAGAAGTGGTAACAACCTTAGCACCAGAGATGGAAAGACACGAGACATAGTTAACACACAGAAATTACACTAACCAGCCCATAATTGCCATTAGTTTCCTCATATATTTGTCTACTCACAATTTATAGCTCCTAGAAACTCAGAGTCCTTTTCCTTTACCTGATCACATCTCTATAGACAAATTGTTCTTTGTTTGGATGCTATAGAAGCCCAAACCCTGACCACCCTTGAGTTGCTCATCACTTAGTGTCCCAAGCACACCCAATGGATGCATTCATAAGCCTGTGTTCATTTTCTCTTGTTAAATGTCCTTTGTCAGGACCACAGTTGAAAATTTTCGAGGATGGAGGGGGAGTTTTCCTCTCCTGCATCATCCACTTCCAAAGTAAATTTCCTTTACTTGAATTCTTGTCTCAGCACCTAGAAGAACCCAAACTAAGTTAATTATGTGCTGGCTTCTCAATGCTGTGCTTGAAACTTAGGATCAAACCAAGTATGATGTAGAAATAAAAACTGCTCCCATTCCCCAAAGGCAGACACTCCAAAGCTCCAGCACCACAGACCAAACAGCATACTAGACACACCCTCTTTCTCTTTAATTCAGTGAGAAAAGGTAATCTTCCCCTTTGCCCCATTCTTCCCTGCTCCAACACCAATAACAGCTCCACCACTCACTCATTCTCCCCAGCTAGAGACCTGCACCTCATCATTATTTTTCCCTTTCTCTTCTCTGCCCACCGCCACTTTTCAGCCATTCACCAAGCCCTGCCAATTTGACTTCCTTAATCTCTTCATCCCTCTAACCACTGAACCAAGCAAAACAATCCTCATCTGTGGCTCTGACCTTTGCAATAGCCTCCTCCCTGTCATCACACACTTACCTTGTCCCCTACCATCATAACCCTTTCCATGCCACAGCCAGAGGAATTATTCTTAACAGCTAATGATGCAACAATTGGCATTTAGTGAGCTTATCTGCACTAGGTACTGTCTGATCCTATCACTCCTTAAAATCTTCACTGGTATCTTATAGTCCTTAAAATAAACTCCCAGCTCCTTGCTTGAGCCTAAACTAAAAGACCCTGAATGATCTAGTGTTCTCTTTTGTCCATAGCTCCTTCTCTTCCTATTTTCCCTGCTGCATCTAAGTCTACAAGTCCTCTAATTGAACAGTGGTGTAGGTCAGGTTTCCTCTGTAATTTTTCCATGGAGGGCTGACGTTTGAATGTCATTCATATCTACTCCCCACACCACCCTCATTCCTACCATTATCTCCCCAGACTCCACTCAGAAGCTTCCTTCTGAATGCCTTGGAATGAGTGAAATGAAGCACACTGTCCTGTCCTTCCTCTTTCACAACCCACAGGTTCTTTAGAGCAAGAACTGTCACCCACTACAGAGGCCTGCCAGAGCCCAACACACAATAGGTGCTCATGTAATGTGTGTGAGTTAATTAAGGAGGCCATCCAGTCTTAATTACAAACATTCAGGATGCTTCCTTCAAACCACCTTCCCCTAGGGAGCCCATGGTTGAATGGACAATTACTCTAGTGCAGGAACAAAGCACCCACAGGCGCTCGATAAACCTATTCAATGAAGGCTGCCAACAAAAGAGCTGACTGCGTGGCTTTGACCCTGAAAGTAATTACATGCACCAGCGTCCATCTGCCTGTGGGGTAGCCTGGAAGGGGGGCCTCACCTCCATGCAGCTCTATCTTCTAAATAAACTTAAAAGAGCGTATGTTGTCATTTCCCTCAGGATCCCTGGATCATTGGGGCTTGTTAGAAATCAAACAGAGGCCAGGTAAAAGGTATACTCTGTTCATGTGGCTTCTTCCAGTCCCAGCAGGGCTCCCTTAATCGTCTTCATCAGAGACCAAACACTGAGAGCCTCAGCTCCGTGAGACCTCAGCAGGACAGCCTCCTCCTGTCCCTAGGCCCCTACCTATTTACTCTATTCTCAACCCAACATCTTAACTGCTTCGCATCAGCCTTACTGGTCCACTACATCCTTTCTCCCACGTGGAAAAACCTGTAAGTCATCCTCGCTGCTTCCATTGCTTCATTCATCCACCAACCTATCTATCCTTCCTTTCTTCAGCACTTGTTAAACACGTGCTAGAAGCAAGCAGTCATTGCTGTGTTTACACTCATGAACAAGAAAGGCATGACCCCTGACCTCAGAGAGCCCATAGTCTGGAAAGGAAAATGCCAGTAACTTAATATAGTGACATAGACATTGATGTTACTTGCAAATTAAACACATCTAGTGTTTGTTGGACCTTTGCCAGGACCCAAGGGGAAAAACATAACCTGCAAAGGGCAGTCATTGTCCAGGAAGTGCTTAACTTCCCATCAGGTTGACTGCATTTTAGACAAGTTTCTTCCTGACTAGAAGGCCCTGGCCTTCAATTTCTTAAAGCACTCTGGAAATATTGTGATCTAACTTTTCGGAAAATAAAGTTCCCCTGAGACATCACTGTTCTTCCAGTCTCCTGGCAGTTTCACAACCCGGGGATGTCTGTCTCAAGGGCCTGAGAGCCATCCCTTTGTTCATCAATACGGATAACACCCCGCTCTCCCAGTCTCTGTGGGAGGGGAGAAGCCTCACTTCAGTAAGTGCCGACCAGCAAACACCGATGGCCTAATCACATGGGCCATTCTCTCCCTTAGTGTCCTCCAGGACATTCCCCCCAGCTCACCAAAAGCTGGAAAACCCATGTGCCTTTTGTTTCATTAAACTGGAGTTGAGGCAACGATCCACAAACTTCTGTGCTTGCCAGCGTGCCCTGTCCTTGTACTTTGTCTTCAGCATTATACAGAAGTAAAGAAACAAATAAGAAAATGGAGTTTGTCACTTTTACAGATGCAAATTAAACCTGCAAAACTTTAGTAAACGCTGGGAAAGAAAACTGAGGGGTGTGACAAGGAGACTAATTCAGGTAGCAAGGGGATAGAAGGAGAGTTGTCTGAGAAATAACAGCTATGCTGGGGAAAGTGTCCAGGCAGAAGAGTTATTATGCATAAAAATGCTCTTAAGTCAAACATTCAGAAACATTGAGTCTGTGTCCCCACAATGCCTTATTAATTTGCATGTTGTGGCACTCTCTGTCACTTACCAAAGCATAGCTCTGACTGTGCAGCCTCAGCTCAATAACTCTCCCTGAATCCCAGAGGCTTCTGTCCAAAGACCACAACTCTTTATTTCCTCTGTCTGATGGCAAAGACTATATTTAATCTGTTTCCTTCTTACCTCTCCAGCCACATGAAAAGCAAATGACACGCAAGCCTTCTTGGGCATGAGACAGGAAGGGGCCTTCTTGCATTTGGTAGGTCACATGGAAGTATGGATGCAAAGTCCTCATACAGCTGAGAATCTATCTGTACACTCAAAGCATTTGTAAGAGAAAAAAAACTGCTCTTTCCAACTGGACCAAAAAGCTATCTGTTTTGCCCTATTCACTACCACCAAGACCTCAAGCAATCAAGATAATGTACAAGGTCAGTCTTCAGTGAGTTCGTCTCTCAAACCAAAGACCTGCCTGGTATCTGACTGACTCCTGGGACATTACTAGCCCTGGAGGCCCCTCCACCTTCAACATACCAGTTGCCTTTGCCCAATCTGTACCCACTCACCCCTATCCCCATCCCTGCTATTCCTATCTTTCCTGACAGTGAAGGATCTTCCAATTCAGCTTTATGTTAGGGGTGGAAAAGGGGTCTTGATGCTACTACATTTGGACTCCTGAGAATATCTAATTCTGCCTCCCTACAGGATTCCTGGAAAAGCCTTTATCATAGAAGGGTCACCAGACAGGAGACACTCTATTCCTCTGTGAATGGTGTCTCTCCCTGGTCCATGCAGTCCATAACTCACAGGACTCAGGAGAGAGGTTTGGATGCACAACTGGTGGATCTTCTACCTCCCTTAAAGTTCCAGAAACAACACGCCAGCAGGGAGGGAATCTTGGCTTCAGAGCACCTCCCCCAGCAGGAAAGAGGGATCTTCATGCATGGCCCAGCTATGGCCTCACTCTCAAATCCTTGTGATCCAGTCACTTTCCTGACCTGTGACCAATCATATGATCAAAGAGGTTGGAGAACCAGAAAGAGTGAAAACACCCATCATCCCGACCACTCTTTGCCAGCCCTCTCCACATGCTAGCCCCAAGTACAGAATTGTCTCAGTCTAACATCTTCTAGTTTCCTGGATCATGCTTTCCAGCCTAGGGCCAAACCTCCTGCCTTGTCTCTTTATTCCCAAAGCTCTTGCCTTGTCTCTTTATTCCCTTCATGCCTAAGATCAGGGCCTACTTGGGTCTCAGAGCTCTGGGAAGAGGTCCAACCACCTATCTCCTACCTTCTCCAGGTGAGGAGCTCCCTAAAACCAGGCCCACATCCCAGCAACTTGTTGGCCTAGACTCTTGCTTCTGGAGTGAGCTGTATCTGCACCCCATCAAGGACAATGAGTTACCGTGGAGACAGAAGCAGACTTTTTTTCCTTTAATTCAATTAAGCCACATGCTGACTGTGATACTTTCTCCACTATCTAAGGCAGCAGGTGCCTTTGCAATTACTTCCCCTCTGCTGAAACTGCACATCGCCTATGGTCTCCAGGAAATAGAGATGAGGTTGTAGAATCACAGGGCAATGTGACAAGGGAAGGGACAGGCCAAGGAGACCAGAGGACGGGCTAGGGAGCATCTGAGAGAAAAAGAAGCCAGGAATACAAATAGCATAAGATGGCCTGGGGCAAACTATACCAAAGGAATGGCTGAAATGTGACTCTCAGCTGCCTGCAAAGGCCTTTAAAGCAAGGAGGAATATCTTGATGTGGGTTACCCAAAACAAGATCTGGAGAAAGGGATTTGGGCGCAAGTCATTTACTAGAAAAGAGCACAGTGAAGAAGTGAGAAAAATGACAAGGCAGTGAGGAAAATAAACAAACCAGTCACCAATAAACAAATGAGAGAAGTGGTCACTGTGGGCATAAGGGCGCAGTTCCATCTACAACTCTCTGGGAAACTGTGTTACCCAACACCCAAAGTTAAAAGGGGAAAGGTTTATTTGGCTTACAGTTCACAGAGGTTTCAGTCCGTGGCTGGATAGCTCCCAGGCAAGGTAGTACATGGTAAAGGTGCATCACAGAGAAACAATTCATTGCACACAGAAAAGAGCAAAAGTAAGCAAGGACAAAAGCATCCTCTTTTTGTCCCTTTTATTGTACCCAGGCAGTGCCAAACCAATCAGTGGACTGATTTAGTAATACCCACCCTTAATCTCAGCATCGCATACTCTACATATTCAGCTACCTCTGAAAAAGCCCACCTATGACCACACGAGGTTTGGGGGGAATATCTAGACCCAAACCATAACAAACACTGGGGAACACACCTGAGAATGTCCCCAAGAGAGAAAAAAGCCAGGTATTGATTCACCATAGCAGGCTGAATGGTGACCCTCCAAAAGACATGCCCATGTCCTAACCCCTGGAACTTATAGATGTGCCCTCACTTGAAAAGGGATCTTTGTTAATATAATTAACATGAGATCATCTTGGATAGCCTTGTGGGCCTTAGATCCAATGGCAGGAGGGACACAGAGAAGAGTAGAAAAGGTCATAAGAAGCAGGAGGACAAAAACTGGAGTGATGCAGCACAAACCAAGAAACACCAGGAACCACCAGGAGCTGGAAAAGGAAGGAAAGATTCTCCCCGTGAGCCTTCACGGGAGTGTGGCACTTTGATTTCAGACTTCTGGCCTCTTGAACTGTGAAAGAATAAATTTTTAAACCACCTGCTTTGTGGTCATTTGTTACAGCAGCCACAGGACATTGATAAATCTCCCAATCCCCATCTCTTCTTGGTTAAGAGTTACTCTTGGAATCCTCAACTTACCAGCATTTCCAGCCTATGCCACCAAAAGCCACACACACTCCAACAGCCAGAGAAAGATCTCAGGCACAGAGATGCTTGTGTTTGCACTATGAAGCCGCTGGATTTATCTGTGGCAATATTTTTACAGAAGCAATAAGAAACTAATGCATTTACAGGTTTAAAGGTTGAAATTAACTCACAGGCTCTGAGGAATGGGATGGCTCCTATTATCAGAAGCATCTATGAACTCAATTTTCTTTCCTATGGTACAGCCTAGTGTTTTTGAGATGCTGTAATTTAAATATCTCTAATCTGACAATTTAAATCTAAAAATGCTCCAAAATCTGAAACTTTTTGAGTGTCAACCTGACATTCAAGAGGTTTCAGATTTTGTGAGACTTTTGGAATTGAGATTTTTAGATTAGGAATCTTCCACCAGTAAAGTCTATGCAAAAATCCCCAAATCTAAGAAACTCTGCAATCCGAAACACTTGTGACCCCAAGCATTTTGGATGAGGGATAATCAACTTGTAACTGACACTTTTTCCTGCTTGTAACATCTCTCTTGGTTTCTCCATTACCTCGGTCTACCCCAATTCAATCCACAAAGCCTCTGAACACATTACCTGAAAGAGGGGCAGGCTGCAAAGTGTGAGAGAGCAGAAACAAAGACATCTTCCCGATTTAGGTCTCCACAAGGCTGTGCCCTTGGAGAACATTAAAATGCATGAGAAGAACATGGCCTACATGACCTTCTCCACCCCCATGGCCATGAGTAGTGAATTTCTCCCAGGACTGAGAAGCACAACAGAGATCCAGTGAGATATGAATTCTGTATCTCCAGGAGGCATCCAGAGCCTGAAAAGAAAAGGCTGAAGGGAATACCAGGCAGAGGAGCTGGCACCTCCAGTGTAACGCAGTTTTTAACGCAGTGTTTAAGACCGAACCAGCCAGACTGAGAGGGGTGGAAGGAGGGGGTAGTGTACCATCATGATTGTTGTCAGAGATACACGACTAGACCAAACCTCAGGGGTCTGCAGGGCATGGCTGCCTTCACCATAGTCCTAGAGCAGGAAGGAAAGGGTCTTGAAGAGTGACCAAGAGACTTCCTCTCTCTTGAAGGCCAGGAAGAAATTTGGCTGGAATCTGAAGCTGTGTGGATGCCCGGAGGTACCATCTGCTGAGAGCTGAGCTGGTTCTGTCCTGCGAAGGCCAGCTAGGAGCTCCTCTGTGTCTCCCAAGTGGTACTTGGATCTGTGGGCTCCGAGGGCTTTGAGAAGTAGCTTCAGCCCTACCCCAACCAAGGAATCCCATGAGGAGCAGCTCTAGGGGTCCTCAGCAACAGACATCCCTGTTTCCAGACCCAGTTCCTTTTGAGGGCCACTAGCAGCAGGGTGGGCACACAAGAAGGCAGCAAGGAACGCTGTAAATACCAGGGGCCACTGGAGAGGGGAATTAATGCCAGCAAGAGGCCCAGAAGTGGGTAAAGCCAGACAACCTTGCAGGCAAGACGTGCATCTCATCTCAGATGCTGGAGAGCCCCATTAGTAACAAAACACTTTATGGGTAAGGAACAAAACGGGAGTAAATTGAAGTATAAGAATAAGCACAGTTTTAGAATGTTTGTATCATTAGCAGAATTAGATAGTTAAAATCCAAACCAGCAGTAGTCAGCCCTCCCTGGTCTGGGCCACCCTGTGCATTACAGATGTGAGCATAAAACGCCCTCAGTGCCTCCAGTCAGTGCATTTCCAGAAGAAAGGACTATTTTACATCCCCCACTGGTGAAATTATTTCTAGCAATAATTGTGGAATGATCAGTAATAATCATTAGTTTCCTGATTCGTTCTTTAGCCTTCAAGTAATTAACAATTACAAAGGGGAAATTTCAATGTTACATATATTGTCAGGGATCAGCTAAATATTGACTATAGGAACCAAAATTTTCACTTACCAAATAAAAGCATTACGCTTTACAGTCCATTTCACAGTTTTCAATTTTAAGTAAAGCTGAGGACAGTGGTGCACACCTATAGTGTAAGCTACACGGGAGGATGAAGTGGGAGGATTGCAAATTTGAGGCCATCTGAGGCAATTTAGCTAGACCCTGTAGAGTAAAGGAAAAAAAGAAAGAGAGAGAGAGGGAAAGAGGGAAAGAGGGAGAGAGAGAGAAATTTTAAGAGTACATATAAGGCTTATAAGGCTGTGTGTACAGTTCAGTAGTAGAGTGCTTCCCTGGCATCTGAAAGGCAAAGAAAGAAAAAGAAATTTTAATCACAACATAAAAACCCCAAGTGGTCACATAGAATGATAGAATTCGGTAATTTAAATCCAGTTTATTCACTGTTTAGCTGCTGTGCCATCAATGCTGACATCTGATCGACTATTTGATCCAAGAATATACAGTACTGCAGGGCTTAGTGCCTTGAACTGAGCCCAAAGCAAGCTTGAATGATTCTGAATCACTGGAAATTTACTTTCAAAATGAACACAAGTTGCTGAGCCCACATGTATAGAGGGATGTCTGTATAATAAGGCCATCCTTGAATTAACTTCCATGTAATACACAATGTGTATTAACAGAATAAATGAATAAAATATACATATTATTAAAACTCCACAAAACCCACAGCAATTTAGATCTTAGATCAACTAAACATTGTACAACACAATATTTTACCATTGACATATTTGGAATTGCCAGCACACAGTGGTAATTGAAAAAAGACTGTCTTTGTTGGGTCTTATTATTGCTTCAAATTCTCCAAAGATAATACCTCCTGCTACTGTGCCCAGGGCAGTGGCCATTCCTCAGTACCGTACTAGTGACAAGGACCATTTCTGCTCTTCAGAAAAAATCATTCTTTGCTTAAAAAGTAAATATTTCACTTTATTTAATGTGTGCTATGCATGTATCAGACACTGTTCAAGAGCTTTATATATATTAGCTCATTTAATTTTCATAATAGGCAGCAGTGGTCTATTATTACTCCAATCTTATAGATGAGAAAGTTGCTGCTTTCAGAAGCTTGTATGATGCATGTGGAAGCATAGCAGGTCTTTCCTATTCATAAGTTCCATATCAGAAGATTCAACCAAACTTGGATTAAAAATACCTTTATAAAACACTGCATCTGCACTGAACATATGCAGACCTTTTGTTCTTTTCATCATTCCCTAAACATACAGTATAAAACTACTGATTATTGACATTGGTATCAAAGAAAGCTAGAGTTATTTAAAGTATAGAGGATGATTGCATAGTAAGTAAATACTATGCCATTTTCTATAAGACACTTGATTATTTCTATGTGTGTGAAAGAGAGAGAGAGAGGGAGGGAGGAAGAGAGAGAAAGAGAAACTGAGGATTGAGCCCCGGACCTTCACACTGAGCTACCTTCTTTGATTTTTTATTTTGAGGCAGGGTCTTTCTAAGTTGCCCAGGCTGAGAGTTACCTTGTGATCCTCCTCCCTCAGTTTTCCAGAGCGTTGGCATTACAGGTGTGCAACACCACACCTGCCAAGAGACTTAAATATCTGAAGACCCTGGTACCACTGAGGGACCCTGGAACCAATGCCCCATGGATACCAGGATGTGACTGTGCTTGGGAAGCTGTAAGCGTGGTACAAATGTTGCTAAAGTTATCAGTGACAACAGTGAGAATCTGATGTATTTGGCCACCACAGCAGACCAGAAATATGAGAGAGCAAGAGGAAGGGACAGGTTAATGTGATTGTGAACAACTTGTACAAAATACCACAGCCAAATTCAACAGTGCCAACATCATGTTACCAAAATGGAGTCTGTGAAGACAGCCAAGTGCTGTGACCATGTTTCCCCATGCCAGGCAGCCAGCTGCCAGAGAAGCATCCGAGCTCACTGTCATAGATAGACAACAGTGCCCCTACGGAGAAATGTCCTCTGCATTCACCAGCCCCGGGAAACCCAGCAGTTTCCACCTCCTCCCTCATGAGGATTGCTGGCAGAGGAAAGAAATGTGAGAGACAGCAGCCATTCAACTGTCCACAGAGAGATCCACTGATAACCTTGAACTAAAAAGGAGATGTGGAAAACCCATGATCCCTCCAAATAGTAGCAGATAATCAAAAGAACAAAGCTTCACTTTGCAAATGCACATTTAGTGAACGCAAAGGGTTTAGGCTGACTGCCTCCATATTTCCCTTTGTCTTCTACTTATTTAATATGTGGCCCCTAAACCACTCTTCTCTGTCCACTCCTATGTAACGTGTAGACAGTTATTTTGCTTGGATGGGGTGTGAAGAGGTTGCCACCAAAAAGACCAGAACTAGAAAATCCAGGCTACCTGCATTTGGTCCTAGCAGCATCTTGACAGCCCTAGACAGGATCCCTCCTATAAGGTCACGCAGGCCACTTTCCATCCAATGCTAGAATGGTCTTATAACTTCTGCTTGCACAAATGCAAAGATAGGACACTCGCTGCCACTTCAAAGAGCATGTAGAGTTCTCAAAAGATCCTCAACTAACTCCCCTCTGCTCCACCAGTCTCCACATTTGAGCCACAGATGAAGCCAGGACTGTCTTTCAAAGATTGTCTTCAGTGAAGACCCATAACAGGACAACTGTTAAAATTAATCCCATGTTGCCATTGCCCTTGTTTATAGGATGAGAAACCACCTGTGTTCAGCCTGTTTTATTACTGTCTCCTCCACTTAACTATGAAATACTTAAAGCTATAGACTGAGTTTTCTCCCAATACCTGACCCAAATAGGCAAAATTGTTTTGTTTTTTAAAAGATGAAATTCTTTAACAACATTTACCAAACTCCCTCTGCCCTCTAACTGCTGTGCTGGACACATTTCTCAGAACACTAGCCAACTCTTACCCTAGACGCAGTTCTCAACCTCTCCAAACCCACAGAGATGGGGCTCAAAGCAATGGTTTCAGCATCTCAGGTCAGCTTTCTAATCCAATCTTCTATTCCTGCAGTTCTCAAACATGATCATGACTCATGGTCATGTTCCATGGTCATGGCCATGTTCCATGGTGACAGTCTCACCCAATCCTTTACCTCTAAGTTGTCAAACATGATCATGAAGCCTTCTATGGGTCTGAAACAGATTGCTGGACCCATCCTCCATGTTTCGAATTCAGTGGGTCTGGGAAGGGATTTGAGAGTTGGCTCTTCTAACACATTGAAACCACATTGGAAAACCATGGTAGCAGAGTACGTCACTGCAGACCGTCTTTGAAGGACATTCCTAGCCATGGTACTGGCTTTGATATGGTGCAGGAAGGGCATAGAGAACTTGAGTAATTGTCTGCCTTCTCTCACCACCCAAAATGTTCACAGCTATTTCAAGCAACACCCAGTGCCCCATCCTCAGAGACATGCAAGAGGCTCCAAGCCCATAGGACACAGCATCTCCACTCCTGCTTTATCTAACCTCTGCCTGTACAAAATGCTCACGCCTTACCAACTCAGACTATCTGGTCTTCAGTTATTTCTTGGATTGAGTAACATCCCGCCTCCTACCTAGCCTTGCCAGATAAAATACAGGATGTATAGTTCAATTTAAATTTCACATAAATAATGAATAATTTTTTAGTATGTCTCATTCCAAGATAGTTATTTTTATTTGATAACTCTGGCAACTCTACATTTCTACCCATGAGGGCTCCAGGTGCTTGAGCCAAATTCCTGCCAACAGGCAGGCAGGCAGTTGAGCCTCTATCTCAGCTGAAGCTACATCCTCTAACTTTGCAAAAAACCATTCTAGCCAAAATCAAGAGCAGAAAGAACCTCGGGGATACACTTTCTTAGAGCTGCATGAGAGTCTGGTGTTACAGCTCATCCAAAGCTTGTCTTTGCCAGGAAAATGACTCTCCACACAGGCTCTCCAGCCATGGGCTTTCTTGCCCTTGAGGCAGATTCGTGCTAGAGCCCCACTTGCTTAACTATTCACAACCACACCATAGAGAAATGTTAGAACCACGACTGAACCCACTTCTGATTCCCATGCTGGAGCCTCTTCGTCATTTCAAGGACCGTCTGCTAAAAGGTAACCCCAGGACCCTAGTGCAGATGCTAAGTGGTGGAAACACCTTCCTGGGCAAGACTTGTCATGGCCAAGTCCAAACACCATGTTCAGAAGTATTCTATGCATTTCATGTTATCCCCCTTAGAAATCCTCTGGCACAAACAGAGACCAGAGAGGGAAGGCGTCTTACCATGTCAAGCTGACAGCAGAGCTGGACAAGACTTTTAGTTTACTGACCTCTACTCAGACTCATCCCACCCTACTGAGACATTTTCCAGCCAAAAGAAACCACTGGTGCAACCAGCCAACCTTTTTGGTAAGCCATGCAAGCCACGCAGCTCCCAGGAAGAGAAAAGTCAGAGCCTCCCGTGAGCCCACCAACACACAGGCTAAGAATCAAACCCACACCCCATACCCCCAACCTGCAAGCAACCCACTGGTTTGGAGGACAGGCTGAGTTGATAGCAACTAAGGTACATAAGGCAACCAAAATGCTTGTATTGTTTGGTTGATTTTACAGACCTGGGGCCAGCAGTCTGAGCATCTCTTGGGAAGATGACAGTATACAATATAGCAAACATGGGGGATTTCCTTCTGTCTTGTCTTTGAAATCCAATATTGTTCTCACTGCCTTGCTTTCTTCTGATTGTTTTTACTTTATTCAATATTCTGTTTTGATTGCCTTTATTCTGTTTTGTTTTTGGTTTGATTATGCTATACCTGATGAAATGGACAACTATGGTGAAGATAACAAGATATACTATGGTAGCTACTGTTAAAGTTCTGTACCAGTTTTGCTGCTTTCTTTTGATTGGCTTTTTCCTGTTTTGTTTTGTTGGATTTTAATATCATTAAAAGAAAAGAAAGAAACTACTGGTGAATTAAAACCACAGAAGCACCCCATTTTTCTCCCATGACACTAGTAACAATAAAAACTTCTCACATCAAGTATTGGAAAGGATATCTGTTATAGCTTGTAACTAGATGTCCCCCCAAAGCCTCATGCATTCATAGGTGGGGGCTTTTCAGAGGCAGCTGGATCTATGGCGTGTGCTTCTGGGATTAAGAGTGCACGATTACTAAATTAGTCCACTGGTTGGTTAAGCATAGTTCTGGGTGTGAATAATAGGAAGTCCCTTCTCCCTCAGGTATGGGTGGCACCACCCAAAAAGCAGGTAGCCTGGAAGGGATAAAAGGGAGACGCTTTTGCTATGGTTTGTTTGTTGCTGCTTTGTTGCTTTCTGCCTGCCCTGACACACTGTGAACTGTTTCTCCTCTGTAATGCCCCTCTGCAATGCCAACCTACCTGGGAGCCAACTGACTGTGATCTGAAATGTCTTATAAACTGTGAGCTGAAATAAACCCCCCCACCTTTAACTTGTGATATTGGTTGTTTTATCTCAACAATGAAAAAAGTAACTTAAGACAATATCGAAATGTTGTATTCCGCTTTGCTGATGGCGGGAATGTACACATAAATCACTAGATTGGCTTTGGAGAGCAACCGGTAATATCTAGTAAAATTGTAAGTGCACATACTATGCAACCTAATAGTTCCACTACCAGTGACATGTCCCCACAGAAAGTCTCCCACATGGGCCCAGTGAGATGCAGGGCAAAGACATTGACTGTAGACTTGTTTGTCCTGGTGAAAAATCAGAAATAGTCTAAATGTGCAAGATGGAAATGAGAAACAGAACACACTCTATCCATATGATAGAATACCTTGCAGCAGATAAAATGAATAGATTAGAGATAACTGTGTCAACAAGAATAGAGGTCAAAAGTAGCCTTATGGGAAAAAGCAAGCTGTAAAGGAATACAGAGCAAATCTAAAATGTTGAAGGCATTCCCACAAAACAATACTATGGACTTATTATTTGTCATATATATGCATGTGTATAAAAGTAAATGGTTTCCAAAAAAGTTATTTTAAACAGCACAGCTGTTCATGAAAGTCACGATAATGCAGACTCTAGACAGGGTAAACATTAAAATTTGAGTGTCAGTCAAAGACTAAATCATCTACAATGTTTTGTTCCTTTTATAAAGCATATAATTGAAATAAAAATAACATTTTCATAGTCATCACCCCAAGGTGGACTTTTATATTTTTCTTTTGTTTTAACTTCTTTAAAATAGACAGAGGCTATTTTGAGGCGCCGACCTCTGAGGCCCCCAGAGCCTACATGACTAACCAAATGCTGTTTCTCAGATTTCAATAATTCATGGTCTGAGTAGAGGTGCGAGTGTGGGAAATGTTCCATCCTTATGGGAGTGTGGAAGGGTGCATCCAACACAGGCTAAAACTTCACTCCCTCCATCCTCACTAGAGATGACCTTGGCTTTGAACGAAAAGGGAGAGGGCTTAATGCACTGAACATTTTTCTCAGTCTACTTTAGAGAGGTGGAGGGGAACTCTCACCTGTTTCAATAATTCACCAGAATCTCAGCGTGACAAGACGAAGCACCTTCCAGAGGCATGCTGCAAGTTCAACAACAATTCTGGCCTGTTTGAGATGGCAGCTCATCACAACAATATCTTCATGCTGAGAGCAGTAAGGAGGACATAATCCTTTATGATTAAAAGAGGTAAAACTCAAATATGCAAGGGCTGAGGACTTAGCACAGTGGCATAAGCACCTGCCTGGCAAGTGTGAGGTCATGAGTTCAATCCCTGGTATCAAACAAAAAAACTAAATGAAATCTCAGAATTTATGCAAAACTCAAATATGCAACAAGTCACATGCAAATTCTGTTAAAATGTGCACCTTCTCAATGGAAGGGTATGTTCTTAGCATGTACAAGGTCCCAGATTCAGTCTCTAACATGACGGAGAAAACGTGAATTGTTCAGCAGGTCTGGAGAGTGGGGTGTGGTTACTGAAATGCTGTGTTTCCACCAAGATGCTAGATGATGTAGGTACTACTGGTCCCCAATCGACACTTTGAATAGGAAGTCTACACTGATTACTGTCCACCATCACTTGGTTCTTCTGCTTCATCATCTTACTTACAAATAAATACACAAGTATTAATGCTATCTAAAAGCATAAGTGTCAGGAGAACTTGAAATACCTAACTTGTTTGCCCCAGAGATAGCAGCTGGGGGTTCAAGCATCCCTTCATCAAAGGTCATGGGTTTTGTGAAACAAATGAAAGAGAAAGGCTTAGAACAAAAAGCTTGGTCGGGGTAACAACTCAGCTCAGCTTTCAGGATTTCTCAAACTCAAGATTCACACAAAGTGCTAAAATGGGAAAAGTCCCAGGCAAACCAGAACATGTTGGTCACCCTAGCGAAACTCAGCTTGGAAGACTAATCTGTGGTGACAGAAACGAGAATGTGATTTTCTCTGGGAAGAAGAGGGATGGGAAAGCAGACTGGAAAGATGCCAGAAGCTGTTGATGTTGTTGGACCACAGACCACACTTCCTGAGGTGGAATGTCCTGGGGGGGATATAGTTAGTCACAGAGGTGTACACAATGCTAGAACTTATCACTCTTATGATCTGTGCATTTTATGTATGTAAATTAGATCTCAGCATGAATGTCTAAAGCAAAACCAGCCTGGCCCACCAGCTTTGCTAAACTCTAATCTAAATTTTGGCATCACTGGCCTGCAGGAAACTTTAGAGAGGAAGAAACTAAATCTGAGTATGTGGCCACATGCACACATTTTTTTTCACATACAGTAACCATGGCCATTCTTGAAATCTTCGATTTGTCTCACTTAATAATGCTCCCTTCTTTACAGAGAGAAGTCTAACTATGAGGTAGTCAGAGGGGTGAAGGTTTTCTTCCCTTCATAGCAGTCATCTTAGAAGGGCAGTGTGACTAGTGAGAGGCTGTGGGGAAGACAGAAATGTCAACAAACCCTGTCCTTGGAACTGTCCCTTAAGGCCTGCTTCCGGTATGGCCGCCCTGTCCCCTGCACTCTGGGAACAGCATCCAGAGGCCACAGACCCCAACATCCACGCAGCCACCTAGAGACCTGACAAAGCACAGAGCTTCTGATCCAGCATGGTTGGGTAAAGTCCAGGGATATGAATTTCTAACAAGGTCACAGTGCTACTGGCCCAGGGGCCACACTTTCAGAACCATCAAGGAAGACTCTCAACAAATATTTGCTAAGTAGATAAATAACCAGCTCTAGAAGTAGTGTCCTGCTGGGACTCCTATCCTGATTCTGCAGCTCTCTCAGTGGGAGATAGTTTTTAGACAAACCGTTCTCACATTCTGAGACCCAGCTTACTCATTTGTAAAGTAGGATGACAGTGAACTCAGAACTATGGGATATGTCCAGTGAGGTTTTCTTGAGAGCCTTTTGGAACCTATCGCTGCCTGGAATCCCTCCACTCCCCCACCAAATGCATGAGAATTTAACTCCCTCTGGACTACTGGGACTATAATCACTCACAGGACTCTTAAAAAGCAAACTGCATTGTATGGGAGGGGATGTACATCCTCTCGACATGTTCAAATATTCAGACTTGTGCTCCATTGTAGGGCTTCTGAGATGGGGGAAGACAGTGACTCCCAGGCTAGCAGGACACAGATATGATAAGTCAATGTAGGGACACAGCACAGAGCTCAGAGTCACCAGCTTTGCTGGACAGCTTTGCAGTCCTTGTTGAAGGACTGAAGGATAAGCAAGAGTCTCTCTGCTGTGCAAGGTCTTAGGCTTCCCTGGATGACTCAAAAATATCCTAGCTTAGAGACTCACCCTCTTCTTCAGAGCATAGAGGAGTGCATACAGCAGATGCTCAAAAATGTGTAATTACTGACTTAATAGGTCTGGTTTCTACAATGCCTTCTGGGGACAGTGCCTTGTCTGACCAAAGTCTGAAAAATCAAAAAAGAACATTCAATAACCTGCTCTGCTCTAAGGAATAAGACCAACATTTGTTTACACAGCAACACAGGCAACCGCCTCCCATGTGCCAATGGAGAATTCGCTAATTAGAGCAGAAGTAAAGGAGAAAAGGCTCCCTGCTCATGTGAAGATTTGCCACCATATCAGCCAACATCTGCCCCCACTGAAGCCACAGCTGGGCCATTGGCCCTGTTCATTGTCTCCGTGAAGCTTTGGGTCCCAAACAGTTCTTACATATTAAAACTCCTAAACCTCATTCTTGATGAACCTTGGAAAGAAATGGAGGAAAGAGATCTCTCTTGGAATAAGGCAGACTGGCCAAAGATTAAGACCAAAGAGTGCCATTTATGACCCCTGGGATCCAAATCAGTTATTTCATCCATTGGTCTCAACTCTCCCATCTGTGAAATGGTGAAAAACCTAGCTACTTCCCAAGAAAGCCAGGAAAATTAAAAGATGGCAGGTTTAATAAAAAGTCTGGCTCCAGTTTACAGCCATTGTCACTGCCTCTGTCTCTGCCCTCTGATACATGAAGAATCAAGGCTTGTACTGCAGGAGCCTCCTTTGGGCTCCCTTCCTGCCCTCCCCTTGCTGCCCAGCAAACACAGAGAAGCAGATGTGCAAAGGCCTAAATCCTCTCAGCTCTTCTTGCCATGACTCAGCCTTGGGAAGTAAGCTTGGAAATATCACAAGCAGAGCCTGTTCTGTGACATTTCAGATCAAGAGCAACTCACACACTTCTCTCCCCATCTGTATCTGGTCAGCATCCACAGCTCAGAAACTTTGAGTCTGTTTCTACCTTGTTTTCAAGGGTCTTCACCTATCTCTCACAGGGAATAGCACTTTACAGAACACATTACATGTCTGACCTTATTTAATCAGCTCACCAACCCTACCAAGGGAGGAAATGAATGTTCAAGCCAAATCAATGGCCCAAGATGACCCAGTTGGTAAGTGGAAGAGCTGAGATTTGAACTAGGACTCCTTGGCTCACAAGCCTCACTTCTTGTCACCCACTAATGATGCAAATAGGGACAAGGTAAGACCTCTGTTCCCTTGGCCATCAGACCTGTCCTCAGCACCAGAAAATACAGCTGGTAGGGAGGCCAGAACACCTGACACTGAAACCCACCCCACATAAGGCTGTGAGCCTCCCTGGACAAGCTCCTGACATCACTACCACTGAACAGCTCCTCTGGTCACTGTCCCTGGGACATCTGTGTTCCACCAGGCTCATCTCTGGGGCTGAGTGGCAGACAGAGTTGGGCTGAGTGGCAGACAGAGCTGGACTGACGTCCCAAACAGACCTCCAGCATGAATGCCACTAGCAGAGACACCAAGAACAGAAGCTACCACACCTGTCCTTCCCTCCCAATATCCTCTAGCCTAACCCACCTTCCTCCATTCTACTCTCTCCCAGACCTTTGCCTGTGCTCTCTGGAACCCCTTCTAAGTAAGCAAACTCACCTCCATGTCCAACCACTTCCCCCAATGGTCAGCATCTTTACCTCTGTCTCAACCAAATCCCCCCCCACTCCCACCAAAGCCCAGCTCCCTTGCAGTCCACTCCAGCCAGAGCTTCCCCTCCCCCATGCATATACCTTAAGGTCCAAATGTGCAGCAGGCATCCTCTTTGCTCCTGGATATGGAATGCTCACTTCAGGTCAAGCTATCTCTTCAAATCCTCCTTCTCAGCACTCTTCTGAAGACCTTCCCCCTACCTGGGGCTCAATTTCTTTCTCCACCCTAATTAAATTCTGAAACATCTGGAGCAGAGATTCTCAACCTCAGCCCTACCAACACTATGGGCCTGATCATGCTTTTGGAGGAGGCTGTCTTGTGTTCTGTAGGATGTTTAGCAGCTTCCCTGGCCCCTACCCACCACATACCCTCAGTGTGACAACCAAAAATGTTTCCAGGCACTGTAAAGTGTCCTGCAGAGAAACAAGACACCCCTGGTTGAAATGAAACTGGTCTAGAACAACACCAACATCCACTGGGACCCCAGGTCCAGTGCCCTTGATGTCTATTAGATTGCATCCTTCTCTTGGTGTGGCTGCCTGCCTTCTGCACTGCCCAACAGCATCCAGGAAGCAGATGGAAGGGCAAGTTTGAATCCAAGCAGACTGATTCCAGGCCCAGGGTTTAATTCACTCCACTCAGCCATCAGCCAGTGTGTCTCCCTCATGGCGTACACCAAGCTGTAGCTGAATTATTTGTTCCCATTTTCCAGGGTCTCTTCTGCACCCTCACCTGGGATAAGAACTTCCGAGAGCAGGAACTTTACTACTTTCTTCACTGTGCTATCCCTTACCCTAATGACATACCTGGAAGAAAAAACAGGTATGGACTCTTAAGTGAAATAAATCAGACACATGTTTAAATATCACATCGTTTCTCTGGTGTGAGAAACTGAAAGGGTAAATAAAGACCAAAATGTATAATAGATATTGTGAAATAGAAAAAGATATTTGAATGGGAAGGGGGGTCAATGGAGAGTGGGAGGGAGGAAGGAAGAAAGAGAAAAAGAAAAAAAGAGAATAGAAGGGAAAAATGGAAACAGCTTCTGTGAATAAGGATGGAAAGGAGTTGAAGGGAAAGGAGGGGAGAGGATTGCGGAAAAAAAGAATTGAGATATATCAGGCACAGATACAAATTCCCTATGATGAATGCTATCATTGTTTATAACTAAAATGTACCAATAAAGTTAATTTTAAAAAAGAAAACAGATATGGAAGGAAGGAGTGGGGAAGGTAGAAAAGAAAATTTTTCCAGAAGAAAAGGGAGCACTTTGCTGGAAAGAGAGGAACACTACTGATTAAATGAAGTAGCAAACATCAAACGTAACATCTGTGTCATAGAATAATCCACAGCTAGTAAAAGGAAAATGTATCTGTATTCACTGACATGGAAATATCCCTAATAAAGCCAACTATCTATGTATATGCCCATCTGTGTCTTTATGCCCAAAGAAAGGCTCACCAAATGGCCAATGATTTTTTATCACTGAATGGTGGGATTTCATGAGAATTTTGCTTGCTTTTTTTTTTTTTTGTACTTCAGTTTCCCACAATAAGAAAGTATTACATTTCCAAACAGGAAAACTTATAAACCATGTTTTCAAAGTATATATTTTAAGATGGAAAAATTCTCATCATAAACTGTCAGGTGGAAAGTATAAGACATGAACAAGACATCCTATATCCCAATTAACAAAAAAGTCAGGAGGAAATTTTTGATATCAATAGGTTCTGGGGGTGGAAGGCAGAGATAAGACCACAGGACAATTTCTCCTTTGCCCTTGTTTCATTTCCCAAATCCTCTGGCACAGCCCTGTCCAATATGGCAGAAGACAGCCACTAGCACACATGCCTACTGACACTTGAAACGACCAAGACGACTGTGGACCAGAAATTTTTCTCATTATACTAACTGAAATTTAATTGAAATAAGGTCTCATGCACTTAGTGGCTACTTCAGAGAGGCCATTCTACCATCAACAAACACTTTTATACTTAGGGCAAAAAAAAAAAAACCACACAACATGATATTTAAACTATTTATTGTTTTATTTGCAGAGAAAATCCAAATGCTGCCCCAAAGACTGGCCCACTTCCAGCCCAACACGGTGTTCTGCATCTGTTTCTGATAAGATCTGAATGGCCCACCCAAACTTTTTTGGCAGATGTAGCATTTTTTATACTTTTTTTAAAGCTAAAGGATGATTTCTTCATTTCTTATTCAGTTTTGAAAGTGAGGCAGAGTCAATGAACTCACATGTATTCCAGAAAACTGACTTCCTTAGACCTCAACAGAAGGTACTTAAGTGCGCAGATGTTTGCTGGTTTTAAAAGGAGGCCTGGCTGGATATGAAAAAGCATTCCCCCTAATTTTTTGCTCAATTTGTTTTAAGCTGGTAATGAAATCTGTGAATCTGTGGCTCCCTTTCTTTAGGAAAAATGGAATTTTGATCCCTTTTTAAAATCCAAATGCAACAGGACAATGGAGAAATCAGGCTCAATAGCCCATTTCTCCTTCATTTCAGAGCTGTGATGGAAACGTGATGATGCCTCGCTTTTGTGGTCTTTGAGGGTTTTTGCCACAAGCACAGCAGCTCAGGTGGGTTTCTGCCTCATGGCTGCTTCTTTGGTTGGTTTGTGTCAACACAGCACATGCATCAAAATAAAGTCACAAAGTTGACAACTTCTTTGCCCAAAGACCATTCCATTCCATTCACCTTGGGGAAGCAGATTTTGTATTAACAACTTTGCTCTGGCCTAGAAGAACTGAATGAGGGAGAGAAGACACTTATTGAGCCCTGTGAGGCGTCATCTGGAGCCGCACACAAAAGAGGTTTGAGTAAGTCTCTCCTCATGGTCCAGGGGCTGGAGTAGAGAATCGAGTGGGACAAATCAACCTCTCATGCTGCAAAATATGAATAAAATAAAATGTTGAACATCTGTGTCTCATTCACTACCTCAATGTGCACTTTGTGAATTCATCCAAAAAGGCAGAACAAGCTAATGAAAAAGAATACTGCCCAAGCTCATTGCCCAGAGTTAAAACTCATCCACTTTTGAAGGCATTGTTCACAATTTCTTTCTGTTCTAGGAGTTCTCAACTGAGAACAATTTTGTCATCCCCCAGGGGACACTGGGCAACGTCTGGACACAGATTTTGTTATCACAACTGGGAGGGGTGCTCCTGAAGTGGATTGGGTAGAGGCCGAGAATGCTGCTAATCATCCTACACAGCCCACCACAATGAATCATTCGGCCCAAATGTTGCAGTGCTGAGGGTGAGAAACCCTGCCTCAGACATATGGTTGTGAAGCTCTGTGATAATTACATAATTGAGTTCACACGATGCCAGCTGTTTGTATCCTGCAAGAAAATACATACTGCTTGGCCGTTATGGTCAACCACTGCCTTTCCTTAGAGTGGCCTCATTTAATGCTTACAGAACTGTGAGGACAAGGAATTATCAGTTTTTATAGGCAAAGTCACTGAGGTTCAGAGAAGACTCTTGCCCACGTCGCACCAGTTAGTTGTGGTGCGGGGCCCAAATTCTGTGTACAAATGATTCCAAATTCTGCCTTTTCTACTGTCTTTGCATTTGCTCCCTTTCATCCCAGGACTTAGTTTACAAGGGATAATTAGAGGACCCCTTCTAGAACCTGAAGGAAGCAGGTACATCATTCAGGTTACTTGATGACTAGCATAATTTCTATTTTCATCAACATTATCTGTCAAGAATTAAATGAATAATTTCAGGTTTCTCTCATTACTTTTCTGCCTATTTCTCCTTGTAGTCCCAACTTTACATACACAACTGCATTACATTCATAACTTCTATTTGATTGTGTTAAACCCCCATGACTTTGTCAAATAGCCCTCAGTCTTGAATTCCTCTACATCTAGTGGTAGTGTCGTGACCTCTGTCTTTCTCTTTGTTTGCATTTGACTGGTGTATCTATGAATATTCTTCCTTAATTATTTCACTTCCAATGTCTGCTTTAAAGTCAGCATACAGGCAGGTTTGGGTTAGATTTATCTAATCTAAGAGACATTGTCTTTTAATGTTTTTTTCTATTCATATGTGATTTTGTAACAGGTACCACTGGTCTTAATTCTATCTTCTTGTTTTGTGTTTTATATGTTTCCATCTTATTTTATAATTTCCCTACCTTCTGCTCATTTGATAAACAATATTTTTGGCTCTACTGGTGATTGTTTTCATATCTTTAAATAACATGCTTGCTTGAAGTTATCAACTTCAGAAATGGAAAAGTCCCATAATGAAAGAAAATCTGTTCCCTTCCACTTCCTCCCCATCTCCTCACCTCCACCATCTGGTATCCAATGACACACTTGTCAAATTTTTGTCTCTATCTTTTAAATTATGGGAAGTTTCTTTGTATACACAAGTGACTTGATGTCTCAAAACTTTTTCTAAATATTAAGGGCTCTTTTTATGGCATGTGTATAAACTTGTTAAATGCATAAATAAATATGCTGATCTAAAAAAATTATGGGGCTATTTTCTTATGTATACTTTGCTTGAAAAATTATAGTAGCCACATTCTACATTACAATTTTTCCATGATTATTAAAATTTAATGTTGTATATAGTTTCCAAGCACACCACAATATAGCCACTTTCTTCTTCAGAAATGCTAGCTGTTTTTCATGTGAGTTCTTTGTTTTGGTTCCTCTCTGGGCTGACTGACACTCATCTCCAAATGTCTCTTTCCCATTCCATCCCATGAGATACAGATGGCATACTTCCCAAATCCATGTATATTGCAGTCACATGTGAACGTGTACTTTGATGAAATTTTGGTTCCCATACATCATCCTTATTTCATTTTCACCTGGGATCTAATGTCAGAGTTGCAAAATTTAAGCCATCTCATTTTTATTTTCTTTAAAGACAACCTATTTCTACCTAAACTTTCGTCACTCTTTCCTCATTCCTCAAATATCATTTCATGAGACTACATGTCTCACTCATGTTTCTCCACAGTAAATGAGCATGATAATTCTTTCTGAGCTGAACACTCCTTTGTATCTTCATTTTACAAATGTTTTCTTCTGTTTCTTCCTTGACTATTGTTTGTGTGGTATTTTTTTCTGTTTCTTACTGTTCAAGAACACAAATCAGTCCCACATCAGTTCCAGGTTTACACCTTCTCCATGTCTGATCAGTGTATCAGAATCTGGTCAGGAGATAAAAACCAGACCACTTACTTTAATAGTAATAATTCAATGAAAACAATAAATAACCAGGTGTAAAATTGTTAAGTAGGTAATGAAGAGGCAAAAAGAGAATATGAAGGTATATTTGACCCAGCAAATGCAGAGAATAACTACCACATGGAGGACAAGGAAAACAAAAGGAAGAAGCTGGTACTATTAAAACTTAGAAGCCTGTGAAAAGGACTCCATCAAGCTGGAAGCTGAGAACTAGACCTCTGATGAGGGAGCATAGCACAGCTGTGCTACAGTCTACACTTAGAGGAGAGATTTTATGAAGCCAGGACCCATGAGCACAGGTCCCTGTGCTCCGCGCTAAGCATTTAACATCTTGCTAGTAATGAAACTCTAGCAGTGTAGTAAGCCTACATGAAGACTTCTAGGCCAGTGGTTCTCAGATTTGGCTACACACTGAGGATACCTGGGAAATTTATTAAACTACTGATTCCTGAATCCCCTCCCCACTTGAGTTTCTGAGTTACTCAGTCTGGGGCACTGTCTGAGCACTAAGTTTTAAGAGCTCTCCCAGCTAACTCTAATATGTAGCCAAGGTTGGGGACCACCGGCTAGATAATTCTAGATAATCTACGTAATAAGATTCACTTCTACCTCCAAGAACAAGAAACAGGTCAATGTTCACAAAACAATGTTTACATTACAATGGTAATCACTTGAGAACTTTCTTTAAAATATGGTGATTTGTTAGGCATGGTGGTAACACATCTCTAATCTCAGCACTCAGGAGGCTGAGGCAGAAGACTCACTTTGAGTTTAAGGCCAGTCGGGCTTATAGTGAGTTCAAGGCCAACCAGCAGTGAGCTACATAGTAAGATACTGCTTCAAAAAAAAAAAAAAAAGGTGACCCTACCTTCCTTTGGGTTCTGATTTATTTCACTTTAGTTGAGGGCCAACATTGAGATTTTTTTTTTTTAATGTGCAGCCAGAGATTAGGCAAGGGAAAGACACATAATGCACATGTCCTATCAGAATTTTTATGACAGGATACCAGACATTATGAGGAGTTAGAACTTTCAAACATTATGTCAATGAGAGAATCTGAAAATCATAAGATTTCTAATAGGGGAATTTTAACACAAGATGTTAGAAATGAAGACAACCCCAGAAAGTGTCTTCTTCTCCTCTCCCTCCTCCTTCCCCCCACCCCATGTTCATTTGTTTCACAGAGGAGAAATTAGCATTAGAAGCAAGATATGAATGTGAGTAGACAAAGAAAATTTCAATATCCTTTGATATAACCATAAGGTAGCTTTGGTCCTCATCACCCTAGACGATGATGGTGAACCTTTTGCAGTGATACAAACAGCCCTCTGTGACACCCAGGTCATATGTTTACCACCACTGCCCTCAACCACTGAAGCCCCTTCAGCAGATGACTGCAGAATAACTTACCCTCCCTGTGCTATAGCAACTATATCACTATAGCAACACAGATGCTCCTGGTAGGTCTCAGATGTTCACCACAAGAACATCATTCCTTCATTAACAGGGAAAAGTATATGTAAAATCAGACTCTGGTACCCTGTGTCCCTTTACCTGCCTGTAACAACTAGTACCATGTCTTTTCCTATTTCTTTGGCATGTTAAGAACTTCTTTTAATCTAATCCTGCTTTATCCTCTCAAAGCACTGCAGTCTTCCCCAATTTTGACAACTGACCCTCTGATGGTCTTAGATTTACCTACTGTTGTGAATTTCTTTTTTACTTTTTATTTCCATTTATTTTATGTCTAATTTATTTAGTTATGCTGCTAAGCTAAATTCCCAGCCCTTAGTTTTTGTTTCCTCAGTTTCTTCTGGGATATCTTTTTGTTCTATGAAACTTCCTCCTCTGGTTAGGAACAATTTGTTCTTTTTCAGTGAGGATCCTCTCACCATGGCAGGGGAATTTCATGGAAGGGTTCAAGTGACCATGAACTCCGAAAGTACGGTGGTACATCGTTCACTTGGAATCTTCGTTCCAAGTGAACTTCGTTCCATCGTTCACTTAGAATCTGCCTCTAAACCCTTCAATTAGGCATTGTTCTTTGCATTTTTAAGCATGTGTAGCAAAAATTCAGCATTCTTTTTGGGCCACTGACCTTGTGTCCACTGACTCTGTGTGGCCCAGGCACACCTATCATCATTGTAATACCACATTGCTTCTTTAGTGTGACATCCTTCAGATACTTGGTGGCCCTTCAGATATGCATAACCTTGATGGTCTGGGCAGTTTTGTGGGCATCCTTAAAGTGAACATGAAGATTTGAGCCTCTTAATTTGCATGATTTTGTGGGGTTTCCTGGGTCAAGAGTAGCAAACCATTTTCACAAGTCACCTTAGTCCACTTACAGGAAGAGCTACTGTTGTGAATTTTATTCCTTCAGTGATGCTTTCATGAATACCTCCTGAGGTCTGCTGTGTTGGCTTTTTGAACAGCCACATCAAACTACTGGCATTAATTGAGCTCAGAGGAAATGAATGCGCCCAACTTTTTCTCATATTCTATGTCATATCTTTTTCCATCCTGAATCTATGCTGTGGATATTTTGAGCCCAAGTATACAGTCTCATCTCTTGTGAGATTTGGCCTGTCTTACTTCTGATTAACTTGTGCCAGAGCAGCAAACTTGGTTTTTTGCTGGGGGGAGGGAGGGAATCAACCATCTTAGTTTGCCTGGGACTGAAAGATTTCCCAGGAAGTAGAACGTCAGTATGAAAACCAGGAGAGACCTTAGGGTCCATTCCTGGGCAGTAAAAATAGGATATGGGAGATAAATGAGCCACCTAGTCCTGTGACAGATGTGATGACAGCCTTCTTTCTATAAGACAGCCGCCAGCGATCCCCTCTCTGGGACTCAGGCCCATGACTAATTTCTTCCCCTCAAGGATGGACTAGACCTGGAGATTTAATCCTAATAAGCAGAATACAGCAAAGGTGATTAAATGACCCTTCTGTGACTTGGTTACAAAAACAGAGATTTCCAACTTGCTGGCTTTCTCTCTCATTTTCTTTCTTACTGGCTCTGACAGAAGTCAGCTGCCATGGTGTAAGGTGTCCTATGGACAGGTCCATGTGGCATGAAACATATGTCTCTAACCAACAATGGTGGATGGGATTATGCCCAAAAAATATATGTTGAAGCCCTAACAGCCAATAAGTCAGAATATGGTCTTATTTGGAATAATGATATATTCAGTCATGATGAGTTTATACTGGAGTAAGACAAGCCCTCAGTCCAATGTGACTGGTGTCCTTACTAGAAGAGACACAAACACACAAGGTGAAGGAAGAATGCCATGTGATGACAGACACCGAGATCAAAGTGCAGCCAAGAAATGCCAAGTATATGTCATCACCAGGAGCTGGGGAAGGACATGGGACATGCACTCCCTCACAGTCTATGGAATCAACCTGAGTGTTATGGTTTGTGTCTACATGTGTCCCCAAAACCTCATGCAGTCATAGGTGGGGCTTTTTATAGGTGGCTGAATCCAGAGTGTATGATTGACTCCTGGTGCAATGCTAGGGTTCAGGGAAATGGGATTAAGGGGCTGAGTGCTATGTACCCCCTGGATAAGATAGAAGGGGCAGGAAGATGCTGTTAAGATCCCTTGCAAAGAGAGATAAGAGACAAGATGGCGGACTGGTAGGTAGCAGGAGAGAGACCCTCTCTGAGAGAGACAGCTCAAATGCCAGAATAAAACACCCTGGAGAGACCCAAACAGAGAGAGATAGACTCTTACAACACAGAAAGAAACTAAAGCTCAAAAACCCACTCGAATAAGAGGTCCTGGGGCTACTATTAGTGAAGATAAGATCAGCGAGCACGGCACCCTCCTCGAACCGCCTGAATTCCGCCCGACCTGAACAAGCGATCCGCGCCAAAGCGACTGGCTTGAGCCGCCGGAGCCCGGAGCTGAACAGCCCGGCGTGCAGCTCGCCGAGACCGGCACTGCACACGACCCACCCAGAGGCACCATGAATTCCCACCGCAACCGCGCTGAAGTTGGAGGTCGGGCAGTCCAGCAGTTCTCGGGGACACGGTGAGTGATGAGAATAAGACCCTTCCACGGGAAAGGGGAAACCGACCAGACAACATGTTGGATTTGGGCAGGACAGCCCTAACTCCATAAGGAAGTGGCTTCAGCTGGTTATTCCCCTCGCTGAGCGGATTGGTGGAATCTGCTTGAACTAGGCCACGCCCCTGGCGGGGACCCAGTTACTTCCCTGAGATCAGTGCACACTGACGCAGTGAAGGCCTGCAAAGGTTGACTGGCCCAGAAGGGAGGAGCTAG